>JAHRHZ010000074.1:8435025-8455903 GCA_024137785.1 Ginglymostoma cirratum | reverse complement strand
CTGTGTTCATCCAGCCCCATGCTTGTTATCTCGGATTCTCCAGCATCTGCAGTACCTTTTATCTCTAGTGTAGGTAGGGAGTTGGGACGTGGGCTGGTCAGTTGGGAGGGAAGCGGACAGGTCAAGGAGGCGCGTAGTTAGCCCGTACAGATGAGTGTTGGTAGCGAGTTGGGATGGGGGTTAGTCAGTGAGGAGGGAGGGGCGGATAGATGGGAGGGAAGACGGACAGGTCAGGGAGGCGGAGATGAGGCTAGTATGTAGGGCTTGGGGGTGGGGGTTGGTAAGTGAGGTAGGAGAAAAGACGGACAGGTCAAGGAAGCGGGGACGAGATGGGTTGGTCTTCGGATGAGGTCGGGGTGGGGTGATTTTGAAGGTTGTTTTAGAAAGGAGATACAGGGGAATGCTTTGAAAATTACTTTCTGAATGCAAGTAACGTCAATGACATGAGACTTGCTGCCTATGGGGGTGGTGGAAGAAGAGAAAAATAAATGATTTCAAAAAGAAATGAAACGGGCACTTGGAAGACAAACTTGCAATACTCCGTGGCAGAGTAGGGAAATGGGACTGACTGGATTTTTTTCACACATGATGGACTAAATTGCCTCTTGCTGAGCCGTAATGACTGATTCTCTCCACTCACAAGTTACACCAAGCATTGCTGCAATAGGTCAGCAGCAGGAACCCACATCGACAACAGTCTAGATCGGAGTAAACGTCTCTGCGCAAACTCAGAAATCGGTGCACGTCTGATTGTGACGCGGGCTGCGTGCTCCCTGGGCGATCCCGGCTGAACGTTCCATCTTGCTTGTGATTGTGAGGTCACTGCGTCTTCTGCCTCTTATCGCCCTCCATATTCCCCCTACGTCCGATTGTGACGCACCTTTCGCGTTGAGCGGGAGTCGCGGTGGGCGGCCCGGGCGATGGGGAGGAAGCGGAGAGCCGCGGCGGACGTGGGCGGACAGCGACACCGGGCCGACAGCTGACTCACCGCCAGCTACAGCCCGGGCAGATAAACAGGCGTTTGACTTTTGTACGCCGGCCGGTTGGCCTGCTGGCTGGCCAGCCGGCCGAGTCACACTTTCAGCCAGCAGCGGAGTTTGTTGTTAGCGGGTCGCAGCGTTGCCGGTGCTCGCCCATGTCAGCGCAGGGGCTGTCAATGGGGAGTCACCTCCGGGGGGTCCTGGACGTGGCCCTCCGGGTCCCCTGCATCTTCGTCATCGACGCCATCTTGAACTCTTACTTTGACGGCCTTGAGAGCCTGTCCACGGTGGCTCGACAAGTATCACAGCGGTTACTGGGTGAGTGATTGCGGGAGGGGCCACTGTAGAATGAGCAACACACAACCCCAGTGATTGGGGGTGGCCCTGTCGGACTAGTCAAAAATCCTCGTCGTGTGGTATCGCAAACAACTCTGGATTAGTTCAGAGCAGGCTTGCAAAAAAATCTGCGTGGCCAGTTTGCGGCCCTTATCTAAGGAAAAGGGCACGTCTTTATTTCATTATATGATAATGTCTCTTTTTCTACAGATGAGCCCAAGTTGCAATCCTTAAATTCTGAAAAAGGTTGTTGAATTAATACTTCAAGTCCCCAAAGCTATTTTAGGATAGGGATTCTCTCAGGTATCCTGCTCTGAGAGGAGATACGTGCGGAGTTTTGAGGCTTGACTTTCAGGTTGAGAGGGTAAATTTGGAAAGAGTTTTCAGAGTGAGATTTGCATGAAGTTCTTTTAAAACTCAACCAGGATTCATTGCTGATGGGAGTGAGTTTTTGAGGTGGTGCATGATTTGCTGCTCAGATTGTTTTGTCCTGGATGGTGTCAGGCCTTGTGTTAGAGCTGTACTTAGCAAGGAAAGTATTCCATTAACTCTTGACCTTCCCAGGAGATGAGTCCTTTACTAGTGGGTACCTAGCTTCTTACTAGGTCTTGTAGCTGCTGCAGTTTTGTTTTTGGCGGCATCAGTATGATTTGTGATAAATTGGAAATATCACCCTTTGTTTGGGGCATTTGACTAATATTAGTGTTGACTATCCAAGGCTATTGGTTAAATTTTCCTGGGGTTGATCTATGGCACTTGGGTAGCATTAATGTTGTTATACATCATTTATCAGCCCGAGCTCCAATGTTTTCCTAATCTTGCTCCATGTGGTGTGGACTGTGCCATTATTTTGAGCAGTTGATATTAAACACTCTAGCTGTCACTGAGCTAACTCTCTCCTAAAGGAGCAAGGCCATTGATGAAGCAGTTAAAGATAGTTAGGTCTAGGATGCTTCTTTGCGGTCTCTTTAGTGCAGTTGCTAGAGCCCAAAACTTCCTGATCTTATTACATTGAAAATTGGTAGGAGCCATAAGATTACAGAAGCAAACGTATGCAAAAGAGTGAAGGATTATATGGAGAAATTTAAATTTTGGAAAAGTATAACAAAAAAGTAAACTAGTAAAAGGAAGACTGCAACAAACGTGTGCTCTCATTTTTGCGAAAACTGAAACGAGCTAGTATTTTAGTCTCCTCACTCATTCAGCCTTTACAAACTTGCAAGTTAGGAGCAAGAGTAGATTGCTCTGGCCCTTCAGATTCCTCTGCCATTGATAAGATTGTAACGGATCTGATTGTGGCCTCTGATTTTGTTGTCTGTATCCATTAACTCCCTTGTCAATGCCATAACTCAGCCCTAAAACTATCCAGTGAACGTGTCTCCACTGCTTTTGAGGGAAAAGAATTCTGTGGGTCCTAATCCATTTAGTAAACTTTTTCATACACACTTAGCTTTAGAAGCTGTACCAGAGGATTGAACCCACTCCCAAGTAGGCCAAGTGAACTTGCTTCGTGTGCTACATCGCTGGGGTCTCCTGGTTCATGGGCCTGGCCTTTGAACCCTTTGTCCTACAAATGTATACATCAGAAAACGCCATGGGCTCCACCATGATGGACAAGAACTTTGTCTGTGGTGACAGGGCATTGTCCTCTGCCCGGTAATTCTCCATGCATCGGAAAAAGGCTGGGTAAGAGAGACTGGAGTCACTGTTTGCTGAATCTGATCGGGAATGTGGGAGCTCGTATTTCTGATTGTACAGAAGTGAGTTTGGGGTGGCAGTCGGTATTACTGAACAGGGTGGGCTGGATTCAGTGATATTGAGGATCAAGGAACTGGGCGGCATGGTGGCTCAGTGGTTAGCACTGCTGCCTCAGCACCAGGGACCCGGGTTTGATTCCACCCTGGGTGACTGTCTGTGTGGAGTTTGCATATCCTCCCCATGTCTGTGTGGGTTTCCTCCCACAGTCCAAAGATGTGCAGGCTAGGTGGATTAGCCATGCTAAATTGCCTGTAGTGTTCAGGGGTATGTAGATTAGGTGGGTTATAAGGGGTATGGGTCTGGGTGGGATGCTCCAAAGGTCGGTGTGGACATGTTGGGCCGAAGGGTCTGTTTCCACACTGTAGGGATTTTATGATTTAAGGAAAGGACAATAGAATGAGAGAGTAAACTAGTACAAAACATAAAAACAGACTGTAAAAGTTTCTGAAGATACACAAAAAAGAAAAGATTAGCAATGACTAATCACTGGAGATCTGTCACAGGCAAAGTCAGGACAGTGTGTGATGGGAAATAGGGAAATGGCAGTGAATCATTGGATTATGCCTCCTTTCATTGAAGAAGGTGCAAAATATTTCCCAGAAATAAAGATCCAAGGGACTTGTGAGAATGAGGGAGTAACCATAAGGAATAGGAGCAGAAATAGACCATTTGGACAATCAAGTCTGCTCTGCCATTTAGTGAGATCATGGCTGATCTGATAATCCTTAATTCCACTTCCCTGCCATTTCCCCATAAACCTTGATTCCCTCACCGATTAAAAATCTGTCTGGCGCAGTCTTCAATGTACTTAATGACCCAGCCTCAACAGCTGAGGTGAAGAATTTCACAGATTCACCAACCCCTGAGAGAAGAAATACCACCACATATGTCAGAAATGGTCGACCTCCTATTCTGAGATGATGCCTTCTGGTCCTAGACTCCCCCACAAGGGGAAACAACCTCTCCACATCTGCCCTGTTATGTCCCCTAAGACTCTTGAATCTTTCAATAAGGTCTTCTCTCATTCTTCTTAACTCTGAGTACAAGCCTGATCCACTCAGCCTCTCATAAGACAGTCCCTCCATATCCAGGAATCGGCCAAGTGAACCTTTTCTGTATGCTTCCAATGCCAGCCTACCTTTCCTTAGAGAAGGAGCCCCAGAACTATCCACAGTATTCCAGCTGTAGTCTGACTAGTGCCTTTTATAATTTTAGCAAAACCTCCTACTTTTACAGTTCACTCCCTTTGAAACAAAGTCCAACATCCCATTTGTCTCCTATTACCTCTTCACAGAATACTAATAAAACTGAAAAGATTAGTATTAATAAGAATTGCTGGAAAAGTTAACTGAAGGTTGAACAATTGAAAACTGCCGTATCTCAGGTTCCCATGATCTGTCTACTAGAAGTGTTTTGTTTAAGGGACATTGCCATTGCTGGCTGACCGGCATTTATTGTATGTCCCCAGGTATAGAGTCATAGAATCATATGTCATGGAAATATGAGAGGGGAAAGATTTTAAAAAGGTAACCTTTGTTTATCTCGATCACACATCTTGCATGTTATCAAATTTAATTGGTATAAAGTTCTGAAAGTCTGGGGACTCAACGTCAAATCTGTTTCTCCCTTCACATGCTGCCAGACGTGCTGAGTTTCTGCAGCATTTTAGTTTTACTTATTTCCAACATCTACAGTATTTTGCTTTTACCACTAGTTAGTCAGAGTCACACACCAAGGAAATAAACCCTTCGGTCCAACTAGTCTGTGCCCAGACTTCACAATCTGACAGACTCATTTGGCTGTATCCCTCTAAACCCTTATTTGTATACCAAAACAAAAGGGTTGAGTGGAGAGTCTTTAAGAACGTGAAAAACCTGAGGATCATGAAGGCATTTTAATGTTATTGTACCTGCCTCCACTATCTCCTGGAGCAGCTCATTTCATATATGCACCATCCTCTGTCTGAAAAAGTTACCCTTTAATCTTTTAAGTTTCAGTTTGTGTACTTTCTCTTTGTATTTAATCTTTGATTTTCCAGTATCGCCCTGATTAAATTTATACCACACTCTTTCAAAGACCAGTATGTTCTCCCTGATGCGTTGTGCTCACAACAACTCTAGACCAGATCTGCTTTGACCAGATGCGCTTTAACCAGGCATTTGAATAGGGTTTTGCTGAAGCATATCTTCTACCCCCTTGAATTCTAGTCCTCTACACATAAACACCATAATTCCATCATTTTTTATTATTTTCTGTCTGTTCAAAACATTTTAATAATCTTTTATGGCATGCCTAGAGGTTTCAACTTTCTTTACGTCTACACTGTATCTAGCTTTTCATTATTTTGAAAGTACCCTGTTCTGTCTTTTTTGGATCCATTTGCTACAATGTGCTCATACAAGTAATCTAACAGTATTTCCATAACGTTGCGCTCAATTACTCTGCAAATAGTGTTTATCTTTGTGTCGTTGGTAAAGTTGAAAACATGACTTACAATTCCATCATCAAAGCAGTCAAAATACAGCAAATATTTGAAGCTCTAATGCATAATCTTGCAGGATACCTAGTATTAATCAGCCTCATCATTTTTGAGTACTTACCTTCTCTCCGTCTCCTGCTGTTCAGCCAGTTTCCTAACCAAGTTAATAATTTGCCTTCAATTCCATGAGTTTCAACTTTGGTTAGTTATTTCTCTTGAGGGGTTTTATCAACAGCCTTCTGGAAGTCCATATAAGTAAAATGCATAGACAATCCCCTGTCCAGTACTTTTTAATCATCCTTTTAAAGTTTTCAATCAAATTGTCAACTGAAACTTTTCAATTTTCAAAGTTCGCAATCTTCAATTCACCCTATTTTTAATTGTTTTCTTTATTTGTTATTTTGCTTGCTTATTAACCGAGAAGAGATGATGTTGAAGCTTTTTGCCTTGCACTCATCAGGATCTTCATAGGGGCGACACGGTGGCACAGTGGTTAGCACTGCTGCCTCACGGTGCCAGGGACCTGGGTTCGATTCGGGCGACTAGCTGTTTGGAGTTTGCACATGCTCCCCATGTCTGTGTGGGTTTCTTCCGGGTGCTCCGGTTTCCTCCCACAGTCCAAAGATTAGCAGGCTAGGTGGATTGGCCATGCTGATTTGACTGTAGTGTTCAGGGATGTGTAGATTAGGTGGGTTTGTAGGGGGATGGGCCTGGGCGGGATGTTCCGAGGTTCGGTGTGGACTTGTTGGGCCGAAGGGCCTGTTTCTACACTGTAGGGATTCTATATTCTATATAGGACAACCACAACAAAGCCCAATTTCAAACAGTCTCAACAATTTGTTACTAGAGCGAAAAGGCGACTCTGGGCTTGCCATGCCTTGAGATAATTCAAAAAAGGTGCAAGGCTTTTAAACAGATCTCTTTTGTTTGCAGGGACACAGTCCTTGTGTATGAATTACACTGCTTGGAGCAAGAGTAATTGAATCTTATTGCAAGCTCAATTCTTGTATTGGTTGATGTAGTAATTAGTGCATTTGGAATTAGCGTAGTTTATTGTGGGTAGTGTTTCGTCGCACTGAAGTCAGTGTTACCTCAAACTAGAACTTAAGTAGCTGTTTTGCTTTTCCCTCAAGTTCAGTTTGCTTGCAATTAATTCAGTTTTCTCCATATACTCCGTATCTTTGTATAAAGAGTACTACTTAGGCCAGACATCTATCCTGTGCTAACAATGTGTAGAGCTGGATGAACACAGCAGGCCGAGCAGGAAGGCTGACGTTTTGGGCCTAGACCTGTCGGCCTTCCTGCTCCTCTGATGCTGCTTGACCTGCTGTGTTCATCCAGCTCTACACCTTGTTATCTCAGATTCTCCAGCATCTGCAGTTCCTACTATCTCTGAAACAATCTATCCTGTGCTTTCACCTTTTTATTTTACACTCATGTGTATCTTTTTTGTAAACCTGTAATTCTTGAGACAGTTTCTGACTAGTACTCTACTCTGGTTTTATTTTTGAATCAATATTTTGTCGCTTATATCATCCCCGTGCTTAGTGCTTTAAAACCCTGTGATCAAGCTATTCATCTTTTTTTGGCTTCCTTAATAATATAAGTCTCTTTTTGTTTCGTAAAGTGAGACACCCTCCTTTCCCAACCTCCTCATAAACGGGGAATCAAGACAAAGCACAACTATAAAGTCTTGAGAGCTTTTGACTATTTTTCTTTAATTGTTGAGAGGTGCATTCTTTTTTCACAATAGAGGATCAGGTGAACTTTCTATCAAATCATCAAATCATCAAATTAAAAGTACAAACAAATTTGCCACAAATGAAAGATGCTTTGAACCAACTTTTAAAATTGTCCTATACAAACTTTAATTTTGAAGAACTTTCTTCTTTGGATACTTAATATTAAAATAATTTACTGTTTCAGTAGAGCATATTGTCTTTACATATGCATTGTTGTAATGATCTGTAAAGTTTGGGGTTCAAAATGTTTATAACTATTGTGCTCAAGTTCAAAGTAGGTACTCTAAAGATCGTTGCAGAGACTTAATGATGATTGAAGGAACTGAAACTCTTTAAGTGATCTAACAAACTTTTAGAAATGAGTTTTTTTTGCTATTAAAATGCTGAGGGATAAGTATTGGTGAGTATCCAACCTTTTTTTTTTCCCAGCATTTTCTCAGTACTGTACTAATTTGGAGATTTTTTTTTAAATTTCAAACCCAAAACTGTGGGGAAGAGAAACTTGGGATCATAGCTTCGCAGATTCAGGTAAACACAAGGAAGTTTTAAAGGAATTCTCAGTGATTCTGAAATGGACAAAGAAAATTTTAATAGAGATGAACTCTACAGGCTAGTGTGATTGCATAACTGAGCGATTTTGTTATCTTCCTGGAAAACAAGTTTCAACAGAAATTGTTTGCATTTTTAGCACATTTTTAAGGTAGTAAAATTTTAAGATGCTTTCATCAGGTGGTGTTCTGTCATTGGAGAAAGTAGTTGACACAACATGCAATTCTTGGTAGCTTTAACGGTGGATAAGATGTGAAGTTTCCATGCAACGTTCTGTAACCTTTCAAATAGTGGGAGAGAAATAGTAAAGGGTCACTAGACCTAAAGTGTTCACTCTGCTTTCTCTCCACAGATGCTGACAGACCTGCTGAGTTTCTCAAGCAATTTCTGTTTTTATTTGTTGAGGGAGTTAGATGTCAGGGGTAAAGGTGGCATTCTGGTAATCACATTGGACTAGTAATCCAAACCACAGGCTAATGATTTTGGCACATGAATGAAATCATGGAGCTGGTGAAATTTAAATGCAATTAACAAAGACAATTGGGAATTGAAGGCTAGTCCCAGTAATGGTGACCCTGAAACTACCATTGATAGGTTCACTGCCCTTGAGAGAAGGAAATCTGCCTGGTCTGGCCTACATTTGACTCCAGATGCTTAGCAGGGTGGTTGACTCTTGATTGTCCTCCTGAAGTGGCCTAGCAAGTCATGCCTTCGAAGACAATTATGATTAACAAATGCTGGCGTTGCCAATAATGCCTATACAATATCCAGAAAAAAGATAGAGAGTCAGCAAGGAATCAGATGTGCAAGAACTACAGAATGAAGATCTGGGAGGAAGATGGAGGGATTGCTGAACAATTACAGTCTGTTTTCAATGCTTTTATTCTTTATAATGGTTTCGATTTAGTAGAGTGACTTGAGGGGAGGTTAAGAATCAAACCCACTGGAAGTAGCTTGGTAAAACACAGATTCCCTTCTCTAAAGGTGTAAGCAAATGAAGTGTTTTTTTTTAAACATTGACTAATTTTTAATAGCTTTGTATATCTTCGTGCTTTTAAAATATGGATTAATAGTCTTAAACTGCCTGATGAAACTCTGGATTATTTGTCTGTATCTCTGACTACTAGCCCAGTAATATAACCATTAAATAATTGTCCTGAGTGTGAGAGGTTGGAAATTTCTCCTTTTTCAGGAGATTACCTATTTTTGTTTATCTTGGTGGGCATTCATAGCTTATTAGAGTTGTGCTTATCACTTCATCCCTTAGTGCAACTATTCCACAAGGAACATGCATCTCGACCAGGACTCCACAATCTGACTCTTTAAGCAGTTTTCCCAATCTTTTGCCCTCGTATTGGAGGTAAATATGGATAATGAAACAATATGTGGAATCAGATGTTATTTTACTGTTTTGAATTAGGAGAAAGCTCTTGATTCATGAGATCCAGGATAATTTAAATTGATTGCTGAGCTATTGATAACTTACACAGTCGTTACAGTAATCACTCTTATCAGAAAGTCCTTTAAGTCTAGCGTACGTCATGAATGAGTGTTAATCTTTTGGTTGGTATGCTGTCAGACTGTCACTGTCTTTGAAATCTGTATGTTAATAGCTAGCATTATGGCTCCCTTAATTATGAAAGAGACTTGATTGAATTGTTCTTCAGTTTTGGAATCAAGAATAGACATGTCGCTAAATAAAGAAAAGCTCGTATTTGTATGTCAGTAATAACTTGTTAGTATGCATTTTTATTTCATCATGCAACTGGGTCATTGTAGGATTATTGAGTAAGAATGTCATGGCTTGGTACACGCTATTGGTTCTGATCCCAATATCTTTGAATTTTTGACAGTTATCATTTTGAATGTGGGATTGAAATTCAGTAGTCTTTTGGACCAGTGAAATTTATTTAATATTGTTGTCATAAACAGTTTGTGCTGGTCAACTCCTTCCAAATGCTGGCGTTCCTTCCATCTCCAAGAGATAACAGATACGGCAGCTGTGAAGGTCAATCATTGAGAAGCAGGTTTTGGCACAAGTGCAGCACATGATGTTACAGTTGTTTTTGATGTTGGGACCCTTTGTCAAGCTGCTGTAGCTATCAGCCATTGTAACTGGGTAAGTAAGTCTGTGGGAGGTGCCACTTAAAAATCTTTTGCCAGTTAGCGACTCCCAAGTGCAATGTTTTCAACCTTTGTCACACTTGCAAGCATTTTGCAGCTGAGTCTTAGATGCTCCAGGTCCTTGTGTGACATTCCTCTATCCTATGGATGTGCCTAATCCACCAAAGCAGCCTTTGTTTGATTAGTGGCAACGTACATGGGAACTCTACTTCAGAGAGGCAGCATTTGTACTTTTGTAGCCATATGTAGCCATAATGCACTGCAGGTGATAAAAGTGGCCTCTATTCTGGCAGCTATTCTAGTCACCTATGTTTCTCAATAATATCTATTATTTCCTATAGATTACAGGATGCTGGACATAAAGGAGGATATCTGGTTTCAATTTTGTCATATACCAATCATTAGAGGCATGAATAATAACACCATGAATCACAAAAAGCTAGCTTTAATATCACTTTTATTATCATAGTTCTTATGGAAGCTGCTAGACGTGGAATAGATTACCTGTACTTTTTTATCCTAAAAGTCCAAATCAATTTCATAGGGTCATTCATTTTTATACATTCCGTAGATCTAATTTTAGTGTGAAATAATCAGCTGTCCACTGGGTGAAAAACTTGGAAAAATGTAGAACGGCATACTTGGACAAAATGCAGGAAAAATCAAATCATCTGGTCTGTTGTAGCTGTTTTAGAGTTTATTCTTGATCATCAGTAAAGTGATAGGAGTCTTCGGCAGTGCTATTAAGCTGCTTGGCAATAATCTGCTCTCTCATGTTCGGTTTGGGTGCTGCCAGGGCCAGTTGACTCTAACCTTATTTCAGCCTCTGCCCTAAAGTGGACAAAAGTGCCGTTTTCCAGAGGCAAGAGTGACTGCTGTTGACAACAAGACATTACTGACTGTGTCTGACATAAAGGAGCCCTAGCAAAACTGAAATCGGTATTAAGGGGGAAAGAACATGTTTGCAGTGGAAGCATGCAGGAAGATGGTTGTTGAAAATCCCAGGACATCACTTCAGGAATTTCTTGGGGTGGTTGTTCTGGCTCACTTTGATATTTTATATTTCTGTCAGAAATGTGAGGGCACACCCATGGAGCAGTTAGAATTTGAACTCAGCCCTCCTGGCTCAGAGGTGGGGACATTACTATTGCACCGCAAGAGCCCCAATTTCCTCTGGATATATATGTTTTCTAGTCAAAGTTTTTTCAACTCTTTCACCATTGTCTCCAATCCTGCTGATTTCTTGTTCCTTATTTATAGTTAGTTCACTAACCTGTTCAGACATGTCATGATACATCTGGGCAGATGAGTCTTGAACCCAGTCTTTCTGAAATTTAACTCCTCATCTCCTGTTTAATAGGCAATGCTAACCAACTAAGCTATACCACCATCTGTCTATCTCTCAGGGTAATTTTGTTTTTAATTAAACCTATTTTTCTAATCAGTCTGTTTAGGAATATTACTGCTCATCTCTGGAGCAGGTGGGATTTGAACCCGGGCTCTCTGTACATACCACTGTACCACATTATCCCTTGCGTTTCCTTTTTATTTAAATTACTTTTCTAATCAACCTGTTCAGATGTTATAATGCCTCTGGAGTGGATAGGACTTGAACCTGGGTCTCTCAGCCCAGGGGAAGGGATGCTACCATAATCGGGCCCTAATTTCTCAGGGTAGTGTTCTAGGTCTGACCTCCTTCAGTTGCTTAATGATTTTCCCTCTGTCAGAAGTGGAAATGTTTGCACGATATTCAGCACGCTTCACAATAACTCAGACACTGAGGTAGTTGCTGTTCAAATGCAGCATGACCTGGATAAATGGCCAGGATTTCACTGATTGGTAACACTGTGCCTCTTAGTTGCCAGGCAGGGACAGTCTCAAACTGGGCCAGTCATGTAATACTGTGACTACGAGAACCGGTCAGAAGCTCTGAATTCTGAGGCGAGTACCTCATCTGACTCCCCAAAACCTTCCACTATCTACCTCACTCAGTTGAGGCATATGTGGATAGGTGCAGCTGTAAAAATACTCGAAGCTCAACTATCTAGAACAAAGCAGCCTGCCTGATTCGCACACTATTCACCACGTTACACATTCACTCACTCCACTGAGGCACAATAGTAATGCTGTCTGCCATCTGAAAGATATATTGCAATAATGCATCAAGCCTCCCCTGACTGCATCTTCTAAACCTGTAATCTCACCACGTAGGAGGACAAAGGCAGTAGATGCATGGAATAACCACCACCTGTAAATTCCCCAACGGCTCTACAGCATCCTGTTTTAGAACCAAATTGCTATTCCTTCACTGTTGCTGGGTAACAATCTTGAACTCGGTCTCCATTGGTATTGTTGTTTAAGAAGGCAACTCACCGCCATCACCTTAAGGGTGGTTGGGGATGTGCAAAATTGTCCTAACTTGGCCACAGGTGCCCACATTGTTTGGAATTGGAAACCAAACTGTCTTCCAGATTCTAGGAATTGTCTATTGTAGGAATCTCCTTCACTTTTATTTCCTCTTTTTTCTTTTAACTAATTTTGCTTTCATAATCTGCCCACCCTTTAACAGCTACAACTGTCTTTGCAAACCATTGGGAAAGGAAAAACAATTTCATTATGTCTGTACCACCGTTGATGTGAATTCCTGTTTCTCAAAATCTCCTTTCCCTCTGTTGCCTGTTTATACTCCACCGTACCCATGTGTAAAACCTCAAGAAAGTTGATTGTTTGTACATTTTAAAGTGCTGTTTATATCTGTAGGGGTATTGTAATGGTGTTATCTGTCTGTCTTGGCATCCTTGGTAGCAAAGCTGTTTACAGATTATGTTCTACTGAACTGCTAGTTTGTAGTTTGACAGCACTCCAATGTGAAAGGCATATCTGCAGGATTGCAAGGTGTGGTCACTTCCTGGGTCTTAGATCAGTGGGAGTGAAGTACCTTTTTGGAACTTGTTAAATCTTGTGCAAGTAAAATAATTTGGAGTAGATTATTCCAACTAACAAAACCTAAGTGTAGGCAGCAGTTGTCAAAATTTGAAATTGCTTCCTGAATTGATACTTTCCCTTGACACTGTTACTAGTTAAATTTTCACTTCTCTGCCCATCCTGGAGTAATTAAGGAAGTGGCTGTAGAAATTGTGGATGCAATGGTGGTTCATCTTTCAAGATTCTGTAGACCTCTGGAACAGTTCCTACAAATTGAGGTAGCTAATATAACCCCACCATTTGAAAAAAATAGAGAGATGACCAGAGTTAGGTAGATTTTAAAGAGGAATATTACTAAGGTTGTAATCTCTGGGTTACTTCCAGTGCCATGGTCTATTGGATTCTGGGGGTTCTGCTATGACGTGTTTTGGCAACACAAATTAGCTATAACACAATTGACAAATAGGGAATGTTGTTTTCTAGAATGTGAACTTGTGTTGGCTATAATGTGATTCCATCGAATAGGCATCTTGCTGTCAGGAGACCTTTGCTAATGATACCTACAGTGTACTTATAAAATGCTGTGATTCTGAGTATCTCAGAAATTCTCCTTGTCAGTCTTCATTAAAACTTAACAGACCTGCTGGCTTCTTACTTTTATCAGGAAAAGTAGGGTGTAGGGAAGTGTGAAAAACAGTATATCTTACTTACCTTGAAAGGAAACAGAGGTACAGGACCTGGGTACAACAGGAGGCTCCAGCAGCCTATTTAAGTAATTAGTCAGATCATGGTTGACTTGTGTTTCGACTTGATTTTCCCACCTTTTTGGTCCATATTCCTTGATACTCTCATAGTGTGGTGATAAGATCACTGAAGGAGTCTGAGTTGCTGTGGCAACATACATGTGTATATGTCACAGTCTGGATCTATGGATAGTGGTGATAGAGTTTCCAATATTCTTTTAGTCACACAGCTGACCATGAACCTCTCCCAATCTTAGACTGCTATTGGCAGTGTTGGAAGAATTTGTCAACTGAGTATCAGTCTTTTTAGTTGCATTGTGAATGCACCTTCCTTGGCCATTGTGTTCTGAGGCAAGACTTGAACCTAGATCTTCTTGCTTACAAAAGCTTACACCTTTCACAACCCCAGGATGTTACAAAGAGCTTGACAGCCACTGAAATATTTTTGAAGTGCAGTCGTTATAGAAAATACAGCAGCTAATTTTCACACAGCACACTCTTGCAAGCAACAATGTCAGAAATCACACAACGCCAGGTTACAGTCCAACAGGTTTATTTGAAAACACAAGCTTTCGGAGCTTCCCTGCACCTGAAGTCGGACCAACCTGTCTGTACAGCTGCTGACAGTAGTGCTATCCTTTTTTCGGTCTGCCTGTAACCCCACTTTTCCCATAGGCCCAGCTATTTATCTAGTGTGATTTTCTATAACACGATGTTACGCTGGAATGTAACTATCGCTTTATAACAACCCCTTGTCTCGGAATAAGAAGAGTGATCAGATGAATGTGTGACTAAAGGGAAGGTATAGGAAGGAGTGCTTCAGAGTTTTGGGTCATTGGGACGGCTTCTGGGGTGGGTGGAGGTTTTTAATCTTTCTTATCAACCTGTTCAGAGATGTTATTATACACCTTTGGAGCAGGTGGACTTGAACCCAGGTCTCTTGGCTCAGAGGTAGGGACACTATTATTGTACCACAAGAGCTCCCTGGAGTAGGTGGGACCTGTAAAAGTTGGATGGGTTTCGCCTGAACTGGAATGAACATAATTTCCCTGGTGGGAGGTTTGCTTGTGCTGTTGGGGAGATTTTAAACTAATTTGACATTGGGCTGGGGCACAGAATAAATGGAAAATTGGGAGCAAGGTCCAATCAGATGTGGAAGGAATGCTAGGGCAGTCCAGTAAGTGGAAAAGACATAGGATAAGGCATATGGGAGGTTTAGAAAGTTAAATTGTTTTTGTTTTAATGCAGGAGCTTGACTGGTGGAGTGGATGTACTTAGAGCATGATCAGCATGTGGGAATATGATGTTGCTCTACTCACTGAGGAGACATGGTTGAAGGATGGAGAGGGCTGGCAGCTCAGTGTTCCAGAGTGTAGAAGTTTCAGGTACAATGAAGGGAAATGAGAGAGGTGGGGGCATTGCATTATTGATAAAGGAAACTCACTACAGAAAGGAGGGAGGATATCCAAGAAAGGTCTTCTAATGAGATGGCTTCATTTGAGCTTAGAAATAAAACAAAAAGGGTAATAATGCCTTGCTGGAATTGTACTAGAGGACTCCCAACAGTTGGAGAAAGTTAGAGGAGCAGACATGTAAGCAAATGACAAAACTGAGAGAAGTAGGGTTCTAGTAGGGGCCTTCAACTTTATCTGCATTATCTGGGATTGCCTTAGTGTGAACTTTTAAAGTGCAGAAAGAAGAGCTTTTGTGTCAGTACTTAAAAAAACCATACCAGAGATGGGGCAGTGTTAGACCTCATTCTAGGCAATGAAGCTGGTCAAGTGCTTGAAATTTCTGTTGGCGAACATTTTAGGGATAGTTGCCATTAATAATTTCCCATAAAGATTTTGAAAAGGATAAGGCAGAAGTTAAGTGTCTAAATCGGAGGAAGGGCTGATTTCGGTATTGATTGTTGTCACATGTACCAAGATATAGTGAAAAGTGTTGTTTTGCATGCTATATAGGCAGATTGTACAATAGTGCGTCAGGGTAGCAGAACAGAGTGCAGAGTTATGTTAAAGCTGTAGAGAAAGTGCAGAGAAAAATCCATTAATATTTGAGAGGTCACTTCTAAAGTCCAATAGCAAGGAAGAAGCTGTTCTTGAATCTATTTGTATGTGTATTCAAACTTTTATATCTTCTGCCCAATGGAAGACAGTATAATGGGGGTGGGAGGGATCTTCAATTATGTTGGTTGTTTTCCCCAGGTAGCGAGAACTATAGATGGAGTCAGTGGAAGAAAGGTTGGTTTATGTGATGGACTAGACTGGTCACGACTGTCTGTAGTTTCTTGGAGTCTTGGGATTAGCAATTGCCATGTCATGCTGTGATACATTCAAATTGAATGCTTTCTATGGTGCATCTATTAAAATTGGTAAGAGTGTTTGTGGACGTGCCAAATATCATTAGACAGGATCTGGCAAACATACACGGTGTTCTACTATAATGCAATAGATATATATAAATGATGCACTATAGAAAATTGTTATAGAAATAACAGGGCTTATGGAAGAAGTGGGTTTAGGGCAAGACCAACAAAAGAATCACTCAAAATGGCTCCAACTGCCCAAGCATAACACAAAGGATAGCACAGTTTGAACAAACGTTTAATTCACGTAATAATTAAATAATGGTAAATTTATCACCTTCTCTTGGCGGAGGGGGGAAAGAAACATCAAGATGACCTTGATGAGGGAGGAGGTTCTGAGGTAGCTCTGATGTTAATTCAGTGGCTGCGGGTTGTCATCATCACCTTCAGGTGCAGTTTTGTTTGCAGGGATAGGGTGAAAAATAGTTAATCCAGAAGTGGATGGCTGTGGTTCATTGATTGTTTCTTGGGGGTTGGCTTAAAAAAAAATCCAGTTTTTGCTGCTTTGCCCTTTTCTTTGTTCATGAAGAAGCTGTTCATAGGGTGCCAAAGATCTTTCTTTATGAATTGCTACCCTGCTGCGTTCTGCATTGTAATCGTTGAACTCTAATTGTTGCAACTGTTTAAATTTCCCGGAGTATAGTAGACAAAACAGAAGTTAAGCTCTTGTGGTGCTCCATCCTGGACTTATCATCTTCATCTCCAACTTCCACCTCAGAGGCAAATTGCTGTAGATCAGCTGTAGAGAGGTCTTCACGGACTCAAAACAGCTCTTCAACATCAGAGTTTAGGCCCGAAACGTCGAGTTTTCCTGCTCCTATGATGCTGCTTGACTTGCTGTGTTCATCCAGCCCCATGCTTGTTATCTCTCTTCAACATCCTCACTCTCCACTTTTCTTCAAATCCAGCTTGCTTTGCTAGATCGATGCAATGTTCTTTGATTCTTGGGAGCTCCGCTGACGGATCGAAGCTTTTTAAATCTCGAAAAAAAAATCTGAGAGAAACTTCCATCAAGCTGAATGCAAGCAGTCCTTACTGACATCAAGCCAGGCCTGCACGATGATGTCAGTTGCATTCTTGATGTTGAAGAACGTTCTCCCTATCCCGCTCAGTAGCTGCAATAAGCCTCTTAAATGTGCGCCTTAAATAATAAGCTTTAAAAGCTGCTGTTGCACCCTGGTCTGTGGTTTGAAAGAGAGGGATTGTATTTGGGGCATAGAAATAGCACTTTGATGTTTTCAGAAAGCTCACCAATAGTCTGAGGATGGCTTAGTGCATTATCCAGGATGACGAGAATCTTGAAATCCACTTTTTTTTTTCCTGCAATTCTTTGTAAAAACACCTTCGAAAACATCAACAATAAGGACAGAAAAAATTCGCCCAACCTTTCTTGCTTGACCTAAAGTCAATGCCTAGAGTAGACTTGTGGGTTGGTAGAGTGGTACACCACCACAGGCTTAAACTTTAAGTCTCTACTCACATTGGCACCCAGCAGCACAGTCATACAATCCTTTGCCACCTTAAAGCCTGGAACATGTGCTTCATTCGTAGAAATGTAGGCCTTCAATGGCATTCGCTTCCAGTATAAGCCTGTCTCATCCAAATTGAAAATTTGATCTAAGTTGTAGCCGCCTTTGTCATTTAATTTTTTACTGTGTGGGAGGAAATGCCATCACATGCTCCTCGTCTGCACTGGCAGCTTCACAACATAATTTTAAGTTATGAAAAGCAGAGCTGTTCTTAAAGCCAGCAAACCAGCCACTGCTAGCACTAAAGGCAGGCACTTCTGCAGGATTTTTGTCTTGTTTTATTAGATCTTCAAAATTGGTAAGGCTTTCTCTTTTATGGTGAGAAGGGTGGTCCCAGATCGCTTCTTTGTTTGATCTTCTATCCACTCACTTAAAAGCTGCTCCATCTCCTCAAGTTCCTTTGGCTGCGACCTCATAGATTTGCTAGCATTCAGACTTGTTCCAGCACTACAGCTTGCATTAATCTTTTCTTCATTGTTTCAAATGGTACGTAAGGTAGACTCCTTCATTCATGTGGTATTGCTTGTGCAACATGTTCTTTCTATGCTCAAAATGCTTTACAACATCTAGCTTCTCTTCCAGCGTTATAGCCTTCCTTTTACGTACACCACCTGCAATTTCATCAGGATACTTCTTGTTATCATTCTTGCCATTTTTCCCTTTCATTTTGTGGGTAACATGGCAGAATCGTACAATACCTCTTGGAGCATGAGGACCCCTGATGCCAGCATGGGGACTCTTTTGCCGCTGGCTCAGGACCAAGCCCATGTGGTGTCAACATTGGAATTGTGTTGTAGCCAACACCCAGTTCACGTTTTACAAATACCATTCTTCTATTTGTCAATCGTGTTATAGCCAATTCACGTTGCCAGAACATGTTATAGGAGAACCCCCTGTAGACTGGTAGCAGCTAAATCTGGGTAGCTCCACATTTTGAAAGTAGGGTCTTTTAAAGTAGTAAAGTGAGAATTCAGGGCCAGTGTGTTCTTATAGGATTAAAGGGTAAGGGCAGCATGTCCAGGGAACTTGAATGTCAAAGGATATTGAGGGCGGGAAAAAAAGGAAGCACATGCCAGGTACAGTGCATTTAAAAACAGGGGAGGCCCTTCAAAAGTATAGTGTATGTCGGAGTTGCATAAAAAGGAAATTAGGAGGGCAAAGAGGCCATGGAATATCTTTGGCTGATGGGTGTAAGTAAAACCTCGAGGTGCTTTTATAAGTATATTAAGTGTAAGAGGATTACCCGGGAAAGAGTGGGGCCTATTAGAGACAAAAGGGGCAAGGTGTGCATGGAGCCACTGGACATGGCTGAGGTCTTAAATACATCTCAACTGTATTTATGGAAGCAAAAGACATTGAAGGGGATATCAGTTGAGATGTTGAAGTTCTGGATTACCTTAAGATTAACCGGTGGTGATATTAGCTGTTTTAGGCGTAAATCCTGAGGGGCTGATGAGATGAATTCCAGGCTTCAATGGGAGGCAAGGGAGGAGATTGCTGATTGCAGTCCCTGATGGAGATATTTAATACTTCACCTTTGGCCAGTGAAGTGCCAGATGACTGAAGGATAGCTAATGTGGATCCTTTGTTTAAGAAGGGCAGCAGGGATAAACCACGTTATTTCACGCCAGTAAGTGTGACGTTAGTGATAGAGAAATTGAAAAACAAGCCTCAAGGAGAGGATTAACTGATACTTGGATAGAAATGGATTGAGTAGGGATAGTCAGCATAGAATTGTTAAATGGGCGGTCCTGACCAACTAATCTAATCAAGCTTTTTCAAACAGGTGACTAAATACATTGAGGTAGTGCTTTGATATAGTTTATATGGACTTCAGTACAGCCTTTGACAAGGTCCCACGTGGAAGGCTGACCCAAAAGATAAGAGCCCATGGGATCTGAGGCAAGATGGCACGCTGGATCCAAAATTAGCTTTCAGTAAGGAGGCGAAGAGTGATTGTAGAGGGTTTTTTTGGGTGATTGGAAACCTGTGACCAGCAGTGTACCACAAGGATTGGTGCTGTAATGTTTGCTGTTTATATATATTAACTACTTGAAAGTGAATTGTAGAAGGTATAATTAACAGGTTTGCAGATGACACAAAAAATGGTGTTGATGGTGAGGGTGGTCTCCACCTAGAGTCTGATATTGATCAGCTGGTAACTTGGACAGAACAATGACAGAATTTAATCCTGATGAGTGTGAGGTGATGCATTTTGTGAAGTCTAATATTGTAAGGATGTACACAATGGTATGCCCCTGGAGACTACTGGTGACCAAAGGGACCTTAGTGTACAAGTCCACAGATCCCTGAAGGTATCAGCACAAGTAGATAACGGTGAAGAAACCATACAGGATGTTTGCCGTCATTAGCGGCGGTGCCGAATATAGGAAATATTTTTACAGCTTGATCAAATATTGGTTTGGCCACAGATGGAATACTGTGTGCAGTTGTGGTTGCTACGTGACCTGCAGGACGTGATTATACTGGAGAGGATGCAGAGCAGATTCACCAGGGTGTTGCCTGGGATTTGAAGTCAGTTATGAAGAGAGGCTCGATAGGCTGGGTTTATTTTCCTTGGAGTACAGGAGACTGAGGGCGAGGGTTATCTAATTGAGGTGTGCAAAATTGAGGGGCATAATTGGAGTTCGCACATTCTCACCTAGTTTCCGCTGGGTGCTCCAGTTTCTTCCCGCAGAGCAAAGACATGCAAGTTAGGTGAATTGACCACGTTAAAATTGCTCCGTAGTGTTGAGGGATGTGTAGGCTAGGTGGATTAGTGTGATAAATACGGGGAGAGAGGGTAAAGTGGGTTTGCTGGATCTGGGTGGGATGCACTTTGGAGGGTTGGTGCAGACTTGATGGACACAATGGTCTCATTCTGCACTGTAGGGACTCTATGACTGTGTGCATAGACAATTGAAACATTAGAATCTGTTCTCCATGGCAGACATGCCTAAGACCGGAGGGTGTAAGTATGAAAGGAGGACCAAGTGGTTTAGAGGGGATGTGAGTAAAGATTTAGTTCAGCCGAAGGATGGTAGATAATGGAACAAGAAGGTGGTGAATGCAAGTACTGTTACAAATTGTCTGGCTGAGTACGTAAAATACGATCCAACGTAGGCTATGGGCTAAGTACAGGTAAATGGAATTAGTGATAAAAGGTACTGCAGATGCTGGAGAATCCGAGATAACAAGCATGGGGCTGGATGAACACAGCAGGTCAAGCAGCATCATAGGAGCAGGAAAACTTGACGTTTCGGGCCTAAACCCTTCATCAGAAATGGGGGAGGGGAAGAGGGTTCTGAAATAAATAGGGAGAGAGAGGGAGGCGGATAGAAGATG
>JAHRHZ010000074.1:8405655-8430025 GCA_024137785.1 Ginglymostoma cirratum | reverse complement strand
GTCAAGTTTTCCTGCTCCTATGATGCTGCTTGACCTGCTGTGTTCATCCAGCCCCATGCTTGTTATCTCTTATAAATGGAATTAGTGTTTAGTGTTTGTTAGTCAGCACAGACATGGTGGGCAGAAGGAGCTCTTTCTATGCTGTTATGATTATGGTTAGTGGACAGGAAATAATATGAAAAGGCAGGCCTTTTTTTTTTTTTAGTGACAGCTAGTAACTAGTGGGATACTGTGGGGGTTAGTTATTGGATCCCAGCTATTTACAATATATGTTTAATGATTAGGATGAGTGAACTACATATCTCCAAGGCTGCAGACTGTCCAAAGCTGAGTGGGAGAATGAACTGTGAAGATGCAGAGATGGTTCAGTATGATTTGGGCAAGTTGAGTGGGCACATGCATGGCAGATGAAGTATAACATGGACAAGTGTAAGGTTTTCCACTTTGGTAACAAAAACAGGAACGTAGATTATTATCTGACTATATTTTGAAAAGGGAGAGGTGCAACTAGACCTGGGTGTCCCTGAGCACCAGTCACTGAAAGTAAGCATGCAGGTGCAGCAGGCAGTGAAGACAGCAAATGACCTTCATAGTGAGAGGATTAGAGGACAGAAGCTGGAATTTTAGAGCCTTGGTGAGATCATACCTGGAGCATTGTATGTGTTGGTCTTGTTTGAGGAAGTATGTTCTGGCTTTGGAGGGAGTGCAACGAAGATTTACAAGACTGATTCCTGGGATGGCAGGAGTGACTTATGAAAATAAACCAAGTCATTTCAGGACTATGTTTGCTGGAGTTTGAGTGATGGGAGCGCTTATTAGAACCTACATAATTCTAACAATGGGAGTAGATTGGGAACCTCCTTCCTGTGTTTACCCTGTGACTGGGAATTCAGTATCAGGGGTCACAGTCTAAGGATACAGAGTAGATCACTTAGGAACAGGTTATAATTTCAAGTCTGATATGACTTCGTTCTGAAGAAGTGGTTTTGGACAGAGATTCCTTAGTGTTTTCTGTTGCATGAGCTGGAAGTCTGAAGTGTTCTGTTTTATAATATATAGAATTAATAGATTGTCAGCTTGGACATAAACACAAAGAGAATTGATGTTACAAGGCCTAGAGGACACAAACTTAAAGTTTTGTTAGGCAAGAGATTCAGAGGAGAGTGCGTAGAAAGTTTTTTTTTGTAAAGTGAGTGGAATGACCTGTCATCTACTGTAATGATGGCAGTGGAATTGAAAATGGATGATAATGGTTTCCAAAGGATATTTGCTGGGCATTTGGGGGATAAACCTACAGGGCAGTGGGTTCCATTGCAGATGGGGAGTGACTCAGTTGCCGTCCAGAGCGCTGTCAAGCATGAATTAATGGCCTGAATGACATCCTTTTTGTGCTGTTTTGAATCTGAAGTCTCCACTTTTTTTTGGTCTTTACAGATTCTGCGTAAAGGTTACCATGTGATTCAAACAAGTCTCTGCTGTAAATTTTGCAAAAGTTTTGGTCAAATATCAATGATGTCATTGCTGAAGGAATATTGCCCAATGTAAAATCCAGGTCTCCCCCTCATTTTTTTCTTTGTTTGTAGCTAGAACTATGAACATCTTGGGATAGAAAATTCTAATAAATGACAACTTTTATTGTCCCATTTTCATGGTCTGAATGCTTCCTTGTTACTGATGACTGTGTCAGGGTTGTCACATATTAGTGAAATCCTTCTTGGTCACAACCACTTCTGCAACTTGAGAGCACTACCAAGCAAAGCTTCCTGATCCTTCTTACTTGCCCAAGCATAACTTATAGTTCCGTCAAAATACAAGGCCATAGACTCCCTTTCTTATCAGGCCAGTCACCACTGCTATACTTGGTTCCATTTGGTCTTTTATCAATGTAAGATCCTCATGTTTATTTTCAAATCCCCTCTATAGCTTGCTCCACCTTTATCGTGCATGTTGCCATATATTTTTGTGCCCTCTAGAGTTTTATCACTTGATGTTGTGGACAAATTAAGTATAAACATTATCAAGTCTGTGACATCATTAGTACTCATTAGAATTTTGGAATTCCCTAAGCACCTATTTTGAGTTATTTTCATTTCAAGTTGACAGAATCACACTGTTACAACACAGGTATTTGCCCACCATGCCTACGCTGATTCTAATACCTAGTGCCAATCTTCTGCTCTTTTCCCCCCCATATCCCTACATACCATTTCAATTTAAATACCATCAAATGCTGCCTTGAATGCCTTTGTTTAACCTACCTCCATGACATTTCCTGGCAGTGCACTCCAAATCCTACATACTAACTGTAATCTTCTTTGTGTCATCATCCTGGGTTTTTTTTGCACATCACTTTAAATCTATGCTGTAATTTTTTTCCTTTTATGGGTGGGAACAGCTCCTGATCTACTGTATGCAGCCTGCTTATTTTTGTTTTGAAAATCTCTATCAAATCTCCTCTCTGCTGCCTTCTCTTCAAGGAGTGCAGTCCCATATTTTTCTGTCATCCTCAATTGAAATATCTCATTTGTGGAACCACTTTGTAGAAGCAATTTACACTCTTACCAGTGCATTTATATCTTTCCTATAATGTGGCATCACAACTGTAAACAGTACGCCAGTTGAAGTCTAACGAGTGTCTTCTATAAGTTAAGCATAACCTCCCTGCTGTTCCACTCCCTATTAGTAAAGCTGAGAACACTGTATGCTTTATTAACAGCTGTCCTCACTTGTGCCCCTTTTAACATCACTACAAAAGGGATATGTAGTATTATCTTCATTACCTTGAGCTTCAGAGGAAAATTAAGTTCTGCAAAACCAGTTCAGGTATTTAATCAGAAAATAGTTGGAAGAAGGTGAAATGAAACTATTATATAAAATTGCTTTTCACTGCTAATACACTCCCTAGTTGTTCTAAAGAATGCACCGGCGCAACCTCCTTTTGTTGAAGGTTTTGAAGCATCAATCCTTGCTGACTTTTGGAATAAAGTTTGCATCACTGCTACAGAAATGCATTTTCTGCCTCTGTGGATATGTACGTTCCCATCCAAACATGAGAAACCCACACAGCATTAAATATGAAGAAGGATCATTGTTAGCTTAGATTTGATGCTTAACTATGTTGGCTTTTTCTTTCTAGCAGAATAATTAATAAAACTCTTAGCCAGCAGCCATTTTAAAGATTTTTCTTCAGTGATGGTATTACAGGATAAATTAGTGCATGACTTAATAGAGCAGCAACTTCATTTAAATTGTTTTCTTGTTCTTTGCCCTCTTTCCACACCTTATTTTTTCCTCAAATGAATGTTTGCATCTAAAATCAGGCATCACCCGAGACTCTATAGGAAGAGTTATTCTCAAGTGTATTTCAAATGTGTAAAACATCTGAGAATTGTGTTGACATAACTACATTGTTCTTTCATTCTTTAGAGTTTTCTAGGCCACCCTTTAAGACTTAGAGCCAGAAGGGGGAAGAAATTTAGTATTTGCTCTCTTTTGAGGTTACTTCTGGTAGAAATCTACAGTCAGTTGCTAATTTGAAGTTCTTTAAACTGTTACATAGCACACTTATGGTAATTTGTTCCAAGATAGGTCACTGGTAGTGTTAAGAAAAATTGTACGCTGATGTACATGAGCTACCAGGGCAGTTAACCAAAACCATGGTTACAAGGAATAGGTTTGAAGAAGCAAATTAGATGAGGGAGAAGCAAAGGCATTTGAAGGAATTGCAAAGATTTATTTAATGCAGCAGAAACCATGGCTACCGATGCCTAGGTTAAAGTCAATGCGTAAATGGCCACACTTAGAGGAGCACCAAGATCTTAAAAGATTATAGAGCTGTGGGAGGACATAGCTATAATAAGGGTGAGTCCATTGAGAGATTTGAAAATGGGTGAAAGGATTAATATCAGTTTCCTGGAATTTAGGGGTCATTTCTGCTCACTTGGTATTAGATGTCAAGCAGAAATGTAACACATCAGAAGAGGCAAAGGGACCAGGTAAAGCTGCTTGCTTCCGATTTAAATTCTCATTTTAATGATATAGCGCAACAAAAAGCATTTAGCGGCTATTAGACAGGCATATAGATGGTAGTATAAGGTAGGAGTGGAGGTTAGATAGACCTTAGGTTTACAGTAAAAGTTCGACACAACATCATGAGCCGAAGGGCCTGTACTGTGCTGTACTGTTGTGTTCTAAAATGATAAAGCATCATGGAAATAATTGAAATATTTGCAAATAAAACCTGTTTTAAATAATAGTCTTTCACAGGATGTGGTTTTGACTGGCTAGGCCAGCATTTATTGCCCATCCCAAGTGATCTTGAAGATGAGCTACATTCTTGAATTGCAGCAGCTTTTGTAGTGGCTAGGAGGGAGTTGGGATTGAAGGTGGGAGATGCTATAATGATTTGTTTATTGGTTAATAGTCCAGAAGTCTTGAACTGTACTTTGAGTACAAACCTCAACTGTTGATAGTTGTAATAAGATAATTCATGTGCTCAGATTTACTGCTTCGGATTTGGTTATGGGTTCCATTGCATGGACCTTGACTCAGTTCTTTCCTCACCCACGGGATGAAGTCAGTATCTAAGGCAATTACCAATTGACTCTGGTTTTACAGGTGTGAATTGTGCTCCGCAGTTCATTACTTGCAAGAAAAGATTTAGTCAAAGTGCAGTCATTCTTCCAGGAAGTACTACAGACCCTTTGACCCAACTTGTCTGTGCTGACCAGGCATCCTAATCTGACATAATCCCATTTTCCAAAATTTGGCACATACCCCTCTAAACCTTTACTACCTATATTACCCATCTAGATACCTTTTTAAATGGTGCAGTTGTACCCATCTAAGTTTTAGGCAAAGTTGCAATCCATTAAAACAGGGTTTAGCAGTTTAACCATTTTTTCTTTACCTATTCATAGTAGTATAATCTGAGATAACATGCTGATCGGCATTATTTTTCATCTGAGCGTTTTACACTGGTGGAAACCAGCATCCTTATTTGATGAATTCTTGAGTTTAATTTGCAATAGAAAATGCTTTCATGCTGTCAATGAAGTATAATTTCAGTCATCCATGTCAATAGAAAGATTGCTGCATGGATCTAGGCTTGATTGCAAGGTAGTTTTTACAGCCATTGAATTGTTTCTGGAAATTATTTGCTGGTTCCATTGATCTCTTCCCGCAAACAGAGGCGACCCAGGAAAGTCACATGTTAGTTTCTTTAACTACAAATGATGGCTTTCTTGTTTAGGTCCATTTTGGTTGAGAATAAGGCCTGGGGTTACCACATGTTTAGTTCAATCTGTGTGGGATCAAACGAATAACACAAGATTACATAAATACAAGTGAATTGACCTCAACCACTTAAACACTGAAGTTCTATGAACTTATTTGCTGACTTAAAGTTCTCTTCATCTGAAACCGTTCTTAGCTTCCAAATTGATTGTACCTGCATTTGGGAATAATGAGTTTTGGCCAAAAGTGCCAGTTGTAAGGAGTGTTTGGGTCATCAAATTAATGATTAATTGCTCTGCTCTGTTCAAAATTAATACTTTAAAGTTGAATTACTAACTTCCTGAGACATGCATTCCATTTTGCTAGAGATTATAGACTAGAATATAGCAATCAAATTTCTTGATAGCACTGATTTTTGGCAGATATAACAAAATTCCTGTCTATTATGCTGCTTGTCTTCTGACTCCACATGTTATGACCTTAGCCATGATTCTATTACGTAGTACAGGTTGTTTGCCTTTGGGAAATTCAGAAACCATGTATTTCCTTGATGATAATAACTTGAGTAATACCGAAAAATGTCACATTTGGTTGAAGCTTTTTATTTCTGCTTATCAGAACAGTTCACATATTAAGGAGGAAACCAAAGTTTATAATGTGTAGGGGGGAGAATGTTGATTGTTTGGCAAATGGACTTTGCAAGCATTACCATGGAGAATGTACCAGGTTTTGTTCGAATTTTAAAGCAGGCAGCTTGACTCTGGTCAAAGCATTTGCCCTGATAAATAAACCACTGGTTATCAGTTGTATCGTTGAGTTGAAATAGGTCATGTATGTGTATTCTTTGTCTGCACAGACCCAGATCCTTTGTACTAGTATGCATCTTCCGGTGCATGCAAACGTGTGAGCCTGACTGACAACCCCAACTCCACACAATGGGTGACAGTCAATTGCTGGCCTATTTGTATTAGGGCAGTGCTTTGACAAATCAGTCAGCCTGTCTGGTTTAACATTCAAGAGCTGCGATTGATCTTCTTTAATTGGTGCATCCTTGATGGCCACATATTTACCAGTCAGCACTCTCCTCCTGCAGTACCAATGTTGGTTTCCCCTTTAAGGTTGTGTTCTTGCAAATTGTGCTGATGTCAGCAAAATAAGAAACTTTGTCAAAATTGCCTCTTTTTGTCAGGAAATAATTTAAAGCAAATATTATTCATGCATTAGAGGTCTACGAAAAACACTTAAGAGATGGTTCTGATTTAGGTTTAGATGAGAAAATATGAAAATTTTAATTTTTCACAGGTGCAGGCGTAACTGGCTAGGTCATTAGAGGATGATTAAAAATGACAAACGGGCAAATCTAAAGGCTTTATGTTAAATGCGAGAAGCATTCAGAATGAGATGAACTGGTGCAAATTGAGGTAAATTAATACGACCTCAGTCATTATGAAGACATGGTTACATTGAGAACAGAGCTGGAAATTTAATGTTCGGAGATATTTGACCTTTTGGAAAGACAGGAGGAAGGTTGAAATGAGGACCGTTGCGAGGGCTGATCTAGGCTTGGATGTTGAGCAATCCACTTTGGAGGTAAATAACGGAGGAAAGACTATGCTGATAATAGCAGTAGAACGAATCTCCAAACAGTAGCCAAACTGTAATAAAGTGTATAAACAAATAATAGAGTCACTATTGTCCTACTGGACCAAGGGGTTGCTGTCATTAGAGGGAAACAATTTGTGATGGTTTAACCTGAGGGTCCCAACACTTGGGCAAGGAGAGTCAGCTGGTACAGGAATTGAACCCTTGCTGTTGGCCACACTCTGCATTGCAAACCGGCTATCCAGCTAAATATTGCTAACTGTATTTTTTATTTGAGGACGTATAAACCAGAATGAGTTGAAGGCATTTGACAGCACACCCCAAAAGGTTACCAAGAGATAAAAGCCTATGGTAAGGATGTAATTTGGTGTAAATTGAGAATTGGTAAATGGGCAGGAATCACCATATGGGATTAAAGGGTTCTTTTTCAGGTTGATAACCCTGTAACCAGTGGTGTTCCACAAGAATCAGTGCTTGGACCACAACTGTTTATAATATGTTAATAACTTGGAGGAAGGAAGCAAATGTACAGTAACCAAATTTGGCAATGATACCAGAAATAGGTGGAAAGGCAACACCTTTATAAGAAGAGGAGTATAATGTGGGAAAACATGGTGTTCATTTTGGAAGGGAGAACAAAGGAACACTTTAAATGGGGAAAAACTGCAGAAAGCTGCAACATAAAGGAACTTGGAGGCATGAAACACAGCAGGTACAAGTAATCAGGATTACTAATGGAATATTGGCTCTTATTTCAAGGTGGAGTATAAGGGTAAGGAAGTCAGACTGAAACTTCACAAGATACTAGTGAGACCACATCTGGAGTACTGGTGCCATTTAAGTGGATGCCATTTTTTGTTTGTTTCTTTATTCATTCATGGGCTTTGGGCATCGCTGGCTATGCCATCGTTTATTGCCCTCCGAGCAGTTAGGAATCAACCACATTGCTGTAGGTCTGAAGTTGCATGTAAACAGCACCAAGTAAGGATGGAAGATTTTCTTTCTTTAAAGGACGTCGTAAACCACATTTTTAATGACATTTGACAGTGATTATGTGGTCACCTTTAGACTAGCTTTCAGTTGTCCTCACCTCCGCTTTGAGTGAACTTTAGGCCTGCTCTATGCCCTAATCCTGTATAATCTATCACATTGCTTGAATTTACTCAGAATTTTTTTTTTTTTAAAAGGTGAACCGTTAGTAAAGCATGATCTTCACTTCTGGAATCTGTGGTAGCTACTCCTTTTTATTTTAATGTGAACTTAAGTCCATAGTTCCCTGAAATGAAAATGATGGAGAAATCCCAGCAGGTCGAGCAGCACCCCTGGGGGGTGGGGGAGGAGTGGGGGGAGAGAGAGAGAGAAACAGTTAACATTTTGAGTGTGATATCAGAACACAGTTCTGAAAAGTCACATCAGACTTCCTTTCTCTCACCACAGATGCTGGAACTACTGGATTTCTCCAGCACTTTTTTATTTCAAACTCCCAGTTTCTTAGTATTTTGCTTCTATTTTAGGTTCCATGAATTTTGTTTTAGTTCACATGTTGGGTGTGGGCCTCACTGACTAGGCCAGCATCCCCCAACCCCTAATTGCACTGGAACTGAATGGCTTGCTAGGCTGTTTCAAAGGACTGTTAAGAGTAAGCACCTTGCTGTGGTCTGGTGTACAAAGTCAACAGATTTCCTTCTGTGAAGGACATTAGTGAACCAGATGAGTTTTTACAAGAATTGACAGTAGTATGGTCACTGGTCATTCGGCTAACCTTTTTCATTCCAGACTTCAAAGTTCATATTCTGCCATAGTGCAGTTCGAACCCATAGCTGCAAACCATTCGTTTGGATTCAGAATTACTAATCCAGTAACAGTGCCACCTTACCACTAATTCCTGTGATACTGGAATCGCATTAGCTGTCCTCTGTCCTCTCTCACTATTAGCTTTTCTAATGAGTTCTTTGAGATGTCCCTGCTGCCTTTTCACAAACTATTTTTAATATGCGCAAGGGTGGTCTGTCCAGGCCAAGGGTTTTACACTCTTCCTGTGTGACTTAGAAAAAGAGGAGGGAATTGATTTAAATAATATCAGATGTCTTGTCTGTACTGATCTCATTCGACTATCAGGTCCCCAAAGTTAGTCTTAATGGAATTACTGAAGCAAAATAATCAATATTTGTAATATTTTGCCGTGGACATCCCTTAGCAGTCACATTCCTAACCTGATTTATATTTCTTTGGCTTAATTTGTATTTTCTTTTGTCATTTTTTAAAATTTTCCTATCATTTTTGTATTCCTTTTTGCTACCTTTTGATAACATAATGGTATATGCCTTTTTTAGTTTTTGTCTGACCGTGCTGTCTTGTTACTGATTAATTTCTTTTTGCTTTCTGTTAGGCTATACTCCTGCATGACTATTTACCACAGTTTTAATAGGAAGCGGTAGATCCGTTACATTTCTCATTTGGAAAGAGGAAATACAGTCAAACTTCGATGAAGAACATTGAGCTGTTGTCTGTACTGGTTGTTTTGAAAGAAATGCTGTGTTTTTCCCACACTTTACCTACAATTCTCTAAATGACCTTTTGATAATTTTAGAAACATTTCCCTTTGCAAGTGATAGCAGAACTAGAGGCCAAAGTCGGTTTGTCACTAAAATCCGGTGAGCAATTCAGAGTAAATTTCTTTACCTGGATAATGATAAAATCGAACTTGCTCCCTTAGATGCACGAAAGGGAAAGTTAAATAAATATGAAGTAGTAGAAGAGTTGAAGCTCGGAGAATTGTAAAAAGTTAGTGTGAAGTATGAATGCTGGAAAAGAACTATTGGGCTGAATGGCCAGTGTTTGTGCTGTTAACGTTTGTCTATATAATTTAAGAATTTCAGAAATGTCTGTAATATTCTGAAATTAAATATTTTTTCCAATCTTTTTCAGGTCTATTACTGTCATGTGTTATCCTTGTATTATCCCAAAGAGCACTCTTCAGACTGTACGCGTTTGGCTGTGTTGTTCTACTTGCTGCAACGTCTGTGCTAGTGAACTACTACACCACGCTCCACATTGATTTCTACAATGCATACTACTCTGCAGTGTTTGGGATGCAGCTGTTACCACGCAATGGCCCAACACTGTGGTTGGCCCTTATTGCAGTTCAGCTCACAATTGGCATTGGGTATGCAACATTACTGAGCATTCCATCAGTATTTTCTGCATTGACTATGGTCAATTTCTTACTGCCTATACTAAGCCTGGCCTTGGAGTTACCAGAAGATATTCAAAATCTGTTAGTTGCCTTTTCAGGCATGTATGTAACAGCACAGACTGTATTTTACGTAACTCTGAATTTAAAATGGTTTTATTATACAATAAGATATGTTTATTTACTGTTACGGCACATGTATCGTATTTATGGATTACAAGTTATAGTGGAGGACACATGGAAGAGGATTCGTTTTCCAGATGTATTGAGGGTTTTTTGGTTGACTCGGCTAGTGGCACAGGCCATTATTTTAGTTTATGTTGTTAAAGTGACACAAAGTGATTCAGAGAACAAAAGCTACTTTATTTCCTGGAGTGACAGCTGGGAGGTGCTCTGCAATCTCATAATAAGTGGGTGTGACTCAACATTGACTGTCTTGGGCATGAGTGCAGTTATCTCCTCATTAGCACACTACTTGGGACTTGGGATCTTAGCCTTCATTGGGTCTACCGAGGAGGAAGATAAACGCTTAGGATTTGTGGCCCCTGTTTTATTTTTCATTTTAGCTCTGCAGACAGGTTTGAGCGGACTGGAACCTGAAGAAAGACTAGTTCGCCTCAGTCGCAACATGTGCCTTCTTTTGACTGCAATCCTGCATTTTATTCATGGAATGACAGATCCTGTGCTAATGTCACTTAGTGCCTCCCATGTTTCCTCCTTCAGAAGACACTTGCCTGTTCTCATGGTTTCCATTAGCCTTTTCATTCTTCCAATTGTACTCAGCTGCACCTTGTGGCAGGTCCACACACTGAACACTTGGCTCTTTGCTGTGACAGCATTCTGTGTTGAATTGTGCTTAAAAGTAATTGTTTCCCTTACTGTGTACACTCTGTTTATAATTGATGGGTACTACAATGTTTTATGGGAAAAACTAGATGATTACATTTACTATGTTCGTTCAACAGGCAATGTTATTGAGTTCATTTTTGGAGTGATAATGTTTGGAAATGGAGCTTACACAATGATGTTTGAATCTGGTAGTAAAATTCGTGCCTGTATGATGTGCTTACATGCTTACTTTAACATTTATTTGCAAGCTAAAAATGGATGGAAGACATTTATAAATCGGAGGACTGCAGTTAAGAAAATTAACTCCCTGCCAGAAGTAAGAGGCAACAGGTTGCATGATATTGGTGATGTGTGTGCAATTTGTTACCAGGAGTTCACTACTTCAGCACGCATCACTCCTTGCAATCATTATTTCCACGCCCTTTGTCTGCGCAAGTGGTTATACATTCAGGATACCTGTCCTATGTGCCATCAGGGAGTATACATTGAGGAAAATCCGAATGAAAGCACAGTATTTGTCAATAACAATGGAAATATTCCACAACAACCGGTAGTGGAAAACTTGGTGGTGGCGGCTGCTGCTGTTGATGCTGACAGTGATCTGAATGAAGACAATGACAGCATTGAGTATGATGAAGAAGAGTGGACAACTCAAAATGGCAATGTAGCAGTGGAGGATGAGTACCTTGATGATGATACAGATGCGAGTGATGAGTGAGGCTCAATGATTATAAAGATGTTGCGTAATTTAAAACAAAAGACTGCCAATCAAACATCAGGGAAGAAAGTGATTTTTTTTTTTTTCTTTTGCTTAGGTGATTGTTCAGTTATTTCAAACCAGTGATGAGAAGGGTTTAAGAACTAAACTACATTCCAATTATCACTGGAGTGCAGAATAGACAAAGCACAGCAGCTGTGAAAAGACACTGGTTATGGACATGTACTGTTTTCAGCCAAATTATTTATTATGACTGCTGTTGTACTGTTTACCTCTTAAAATTGCTGGCCTCTTGTTCAATCCTAAAATTTGTGTATACTGTATATGAAATAAAAGTTTGACTTGCATAAAATTCCTACAAGTTGCTGGCTGTTTGACATAATTAAAGATGCATGTAATTAATATCAGATTCTTCATGAACCTACTTGGTATTACAGAAATTATCTTGCCATTTTTGTACATTTTTTTTCCTACTTGCTCCAAAGTGAGTGATCCAGTCTGTTGTAGTTATGCAAATGGCTGATACTTGTGCAGGTGGACTTCTTTTTATGGGTTTAATTGGCAAGTGTTAATGAGCTACTGAACAGACTTATACCAGAAGGCATTGGAAAATGCTCAAGAGCAGAAACCTTTGGATGTGCTTTAGACTAGTTATTCTGATACGAATTATAGTATCCACCACTTTCCCAATTGGAATCATTGTGAACTTACTCGTGTAGGGCTTAGTACCAGAGTATCTGTACAGACCTGAAAACCATCAGAAAACGAACTCCCTCTTTAAAAATAAAAATGAATACTGTGCTTTTTTTTTTTTTTTGTAGGTCTTTTATTCCTTCCCTTCCAGTCTTAAAGCTATAATATTGCCAGTATTATTTAAGCCATGGTCACCAACTTGGGATCCATTTATCATAGGGTGTTTTGTGAGAAGGTTTTAAGGGGTCTGGCACAATGTCTGTACTGGCTAAAAGAATATCACCTAAGTTGTTACCTAGGTCTACTAGGCAAAGTGCTTCTTAACTTAACGAAGCTCACTTGGTAGTGTTCTCGAACAGAGAGAGCTAGGGGTTTGGTATGTAATTCTTTGAAAGTTGCATCACAGGTAGACAGGGTGTTTAAGAAGGTATTTAGCATGCTTGCCTTCGTCGCTGATACCATTTGAGTATAGGAGTTGGGGGCGTCGTGTACAGCTGTTGGTGAGACCACTTTTGGAGTACTGTGTACAGTTCTAAAGCAGAGCAACTAGAAAGGATATTAAATTGGAGGAGGTTCTGAAAAGATTTACCAGGATATTGCAGGGACCAGAGGGTTTGAATTATAAGGATAAGTTGGGAATTTTTTTTTTACTGGAGCGTTGATTTACTGTGGTAAATCATGAGGGGGATAGATTTAGGTGAATGGCAAAGGCCTTTTTCCCTAAGGTGGGGGACCTCAACTAGAGGGCACATTTTTAAGGTGAGGGGAGAAAGATTTAAAAGGGTCCTGAGGGGTAGCTCTTTCACATACACGGTGGTTTATGTGGAATGAACTGCCAGGGGAAGTGGTAGATGCGTGCACTTGCAACACTTGAAAGACATCTGGACAAGTACATGAATAGGAAACGTTAACAGGGATATGGGCCAAATGCAGGCAAATGGGACCTGTTTGGGAAACTTGGTTGGTATGAATGAGTTTGTTTCTGTGCTGCATTACTAAGTTAATCTGCTATGTTGTCAAGGAAATGATGTCCAGCCTCACATGTGCTCTGCTCAGTTTATTAATTGCAAGCAAAGGGAGAAATGCAAACTGGTACAGCCATCAACATCAGCCTTGATGCAACTTTCGGTGACACTTTACCGGCCTTAGTGAATTGTCACAAACTTCACTATAACTTGAGCAACCTTTGCTAAAGTCTGTTAACATAAACAGAATTCTAAGAATGTGTCTCAACTTCATTTTATAGTTCTAGCAACAAATTTCAGTAATACTCTACCATCTTCAACAGAATTCTACCAATATTAGTCATGATTTATTAGTGATTGATTGTTCTCCAATTTAAACAACACACCTTGTTTGTCAAAAGTAAGTTAGCAAGATAAATTACAAAGCACAAGTAAAACTAAACAGCAAATACCAAAAAATGAAATAATATCTCGACAGAATTGTTGCTCAGCACCAATTTTGTATTGAATAAAAGAAAATTAATCTTTAATTGTATAGCATTGTTGTTTTATGTTTAAATACCTGCACTACAGAAAATCCATGCAATTTTTATAAAATGGAGGGGCTCAGCAGCAGTACGGTTGAGAACACTTCGAGTGCAAACCTTGCCTTGGGTCAATATCTGATGTCCCATGTATTTGTAGTTTGCATAATATCTGTTCTTGTAACATTGACTCTGCATTATATTGTTGATTATGAATGTTGTCAGCCTTTCATTCATTACTTTTCTGCATCTAGCCATTTGTGGTTTTTTTTTTTTAGTTAACATACAATACTAGGTGCAGGACCAGGCAATTCAGTTCTTCAGGCCTGTTCTGCCATTCCAGTACGATCATGGCTGTTCTCATCTCGGCCCCACTCTGCTTTGTTGCCCACTCCCCATAACCCTTCAACCTGTCTAAAAATTTAAAAAAAAACTCTCCTCAAATTTACGCAACTTCCTGACATCCACCATGCAGTAGAGAATTCCACACATTCCCTTTCGATAGTAGTAATTTCTCCTCCCAAATCTTCTGCCTTCATCGTAAAACTGACCTGTTGTTCTAGATTCCTTTTGTGGGGCAAATATCCTTTGAATGTTTATTGTCAATCCTCTTTAGCATCTTAAATACCTCAATTAGATCTCATTTTGCTCTTTTAACCTGTAGAGAGTATAGGCTTAAACTGCTTGATCTGTCTTAAGACAAACCTTTCACTTTTGGAATCAATATAATGAGTCTTGTCTGAGCCTCCAATACAGCCACACCACCTCCCCCACCACTCCAAGTAAGCAGACCAAAACTACTGTACACAATATTCCAGGTGTGGTCTTTCTAATGCCTTGTCCAGTTGCATCAATAACCTACTTTTTAAAGCAATACACACTAAAATTCCATTTGCCTTCCTTACTACCTGCTATATCCACATGTTAGTTTTCTGCAATTCATGCACCTGGAAGCCCAGATCCCTCTGCATTGAAGTTTTGGAAGTTTTTTCCTCCATTTCGATATTTGTTTTTCCATTCTTCTGACCAAAATGGATAACCTCACACTCATCTGAGTTAAACCTCATCTATCAAATTTTTACCCATTCACCAAAACTACCTGTATCCATGTGTAATTTTTTTTATTGCAAGTTACTTTTCCCACCTATTTAGCTTCGTCTGCAACTTAGGGTATTGTACCTTCTGTCTCAGCATCCAAGTCATTTAATAAGATTGTAAAATAGTTGGAGACTGAGGAAAGACTCCTGTGGTACTATAACTCTGCTTTCTATTGGTTAGCCTAGCTATTGGCATTTTGAAAGCATCTAAGCTGTTTGCATCAACCATTTCCTGTGGCAGTTTCATCTTGTAACCGTACTTGTTTTAAAGTCCTTATTTCCTTTAATAGAATTACATTCCTCGTATTAATGGCCTTTGCTTTGAATGTTTCAGCTTGTCTGAGAATCCAATGTCTATCCAATCCAATCCAAGCTCTTAACTTTATCAGGGCTAAACTTTCCAAACTGTTCAACCTTTTTGAAGTTGCAATCTGTCCTGGTTCCATCCATTTGAATCTTCTATGGTAAGGTCTTTTCATTCTCGTCCATTTATCAGTCAGTGTTTCTAACCCAAATTCCTTTAGATTTGTCTCTGATTCACCAGCACCTACATTTCTATGTGAGGGTTTCTAAAATGACCTCCTTTAACCTTAGTTACAATGCTCATCAAGATCCTCGATTAGCTCCATGCTATGTCTCATGTTTGTGCTGTTTTTTCTATCCGTTGGCCATGATTCCCTCTTATCCACATCCTGCATTACAGAGACTGAAAGAATGTGGAAAATATTAAAATTCACTCTGTTTGATGACATCGCCAGAACAGTCACATTTTTACTTACAAGACAGACCAAGTGTGAGGTTCAAATAGCCAATTTTTTTTTTTTGTTTCATTTAGATTTTAATTAAATGGAATTGTAAAGGTTTGCACTGCTATGGAAAGCGATAGAATGGCTGTTGTCAGGAACAAAGATGGTACTGTGTGTATAATCATACTGCAAGTGGTGCAGTTTGGAACTGAAGCCTTAACAGTTATCCAGGGTACAGTTAGCCCCCCAGTCAGTGGATAAGGTCAGAAACAAGTGTCTGCAATGCAACTACAACCAGGGAATGTAATCCGATTACATTTTAAAGAGAAATGTGACCACTTGTTTTGACTGTTCAAAGCTGCATTGCTTATTTCCTGTCATGGGGTTGATATATCCACTTAGCCAAAGGGCACTAATTCATAGACAGTGAATCTTGCCCTTGATGAAAAAGCTTTGAGACACCAAATCTGTAGCTGGCTTTCTTGCTATTAAATTAAGTGCGGGTTGCACCTGAACTGGAGGGGCACCGATATCCTGGACGGGAGGTTTGTTAGAGCTCTTTGGCTGGGTTTAAACTAGTTTGGCAGAGGGATGGGAACTTGAACTACAGATCAGAGGATAGGGTAGCTGGTGTACAGGCAGATACAGCATGCATAGAGTCTCTGAGGAAGGATAGACAGTTGCTAGGGCAAAGTTGCAGTCAGTGTGACAGGTTGAAGTGTGTCTATTTTAATGAAAAAAGTGACAGTAATAAGGGTGACAAACTTAGAACATGGAACTATGCCATTCTGACCATTACGGAGACTTGGATAACGCGCAGGAACGGTGGTTGGATGTTCCAGGGTTTAGATGTTTCAAAAGAAATTGGAAAGGAGGTAAAAGGTGGGGGAGTGGCATTGCTAATCAGGGATAGTATCACAGCTGCAGAAAGGGAGGTCATCAATGAGGGTTTGTCCACTGAGTCAGTATGAGTGGAAGTCAGAGACAGGAAAGGAGCAGTCACTTTATTGGGCGTTTTCTGTAGAACCCCAATAGCCACAGAGGAACAGATTGGGAAGCAGATTTTGAAAAGGTGCAGAAGTAATAGGGTTGTTGTCATGGGTGACTTCAACTTCCCTAATATAGACTGGAACCTCCTAAGTGCAAATAGTTTGGATGGAACAGATTTTGTTAGGTGTGTCCGGGAAGGAGTTCCTACTCAATATGTAGATACGCCGACTAGAAGGGAGGCCATGTTGAATTTAGTGCTCGGCAACGAACCAGGCCAGGTGTCAGATCTCTTGGTGGGAGACCATTTTGGTGATAGTGATCACAAATCCCTCACCTTTACTATAGTCATGGAGAGGGATAGGAGCAGACGGTATGGGAAAATATTTAATGGACGAGGGGAAATTGCAATGCTATTAGGCAAGAACTGCAGAGCATAAATTGGGAACAGAGATAGTAGGAACTGCCGATGCTGGAGCAGATGTTCTCAGGGAAATGCATGACAGAAATTTGGAGGTTGTTGAGGGAGCGCTTACTATGCGTACCAGTTAGGTTTGTCCCACTGAGGCAAGGAAGGGATGGTAAGATGAAGGAATCTTGAATGACAAGACATGTGGAACATCTAGTCAAGAGGAAGAAGGAAGCTTACTTAAGGTTGAGGAAGCAAGGATCGGACAGGGCTCTGGAGGATTACAAGGTAGCCATGAAGGAACTGAAGAATGGACTTAGAGCTAGAAGGGGGTATGAAAAAGCCTTGGCAGGTAGGATTAAGGCAAACCTCAAGGTGGTCTATACTTATGTGAGGAACAAGAGGATGGCCAGAGTGAGGGTAGGGCTGATCAGGGATAAGGGAGGGAACTTGTGCCTGGAGTCGGAGGAGGTAGGGGATGTCCTTAATGAATACTTTGCTTCAGTATTCACCAGTGAGAGGGACCTTGATGTTTGTGAAGACAGCATGAAACAGGCTGATGTGCTTGAACAGATTGATGTTAGGAAGGAGGATGTGCTAGAAATTTTGAAAAACATGAGGATAGATAAGTCCCCTGGGCCAGACAGGATAGACCCAAAGTTATATGGGAAGCGAGGGAAGAGATTGCTGCGACTTTGGCAATGATCTTTGCATCCTCACTGTCTATTGGAGTAGTACCAGATGATTCGAGAGTGGCAAATGTTATTCCCTTGTTCAAGAAAGGAAATAGGGATAATCCTGGGAATTACAGACCAGTCAGTCTTTTTTCTGTGGTGGAAAAATTACTAGAGAGGATTCTAGGAGATAGTATTTATGATTATTTGGAAAAGCGTAGTTTGATTAGAAATAGTCAGCATGGCTTTGTGAGAGGCAGGTCATGCCTCACATGTCTTATTGAATTCTTTGAGGATGTGACAAAACACATTGAAGGTCGAGCTGTGGATGTGGTGTATGTGGATTTAAGCAAGGCATTTGATAAGGTTCCCCATGGTAGGCTCATTCAGAAAGTAAGGAGGCATGGGATTCGGGGAAATTTGGCTGTCTGGATACAGAATTGGCTGCCCAATAGAAGGCGGTAGTAGAAGTAGTATTTGGCCTGGAGCTCAGTGACCAGTGGTGTTCCGCAGGGATCTGTTCTGGGACTTCTGCTCTTCGTGATTTTTTTTTTTAAATGACGTGGGTGAGGAAGTGGAAGGGTGGGTTAGTAAGTTTGCTGATGACATGAAGGTTGGTGGAGTTGTGGATCGTGTGGAGGGCTGTTGTAAATTGCAACGGGACCTTGACTGGGTGCAGAGCTGGGAAAAGAAGTGGCAAATGGAATTCAACCCGGAAAAGTGTGAAGTGATTCATTTCGGATGGTCAAATTTGAATGCAGAACACGGGTAATGGTAGGGTTCTTGGCAGTGTGGACGAACAGAAGAATCTTTGGGTCCATGTCCATAGATCCCTCAAAGTTGCTACCCAAGGTTGTTAAGAAGGTGTATGGTGTGTTGGCTTTCATTGGCAGGGGAATTGAGCTTAAGAGCCATGAGGTTATGCTGCAGCTCTATAAAACCCTAGTTAGACCGCTGTTGAATATTGTGTTCAGTTCTGGTTGCTTCATTATAGGAAGGATGTGGAGGCTTTAGAGAAGGTGCAGAGGAGATTTACCAGGATGCTGCCTGGACTGGAGGGCAGGTCTTGAGGAAAGGTTGAGGGAGCTAGGGCTTTTCTCATTGGAGCAAAGAAGGATGAGAGGTGACTTGATAGAGGTGTACAAGATGATGAGAGGCATAGATGGAGTAGATAGCCAGAGACTTTTTCCCAGGGTGGAAATGACTATAAAGAGAGGGCATCATTTTAAGATGATTGGAGGAAGGTGTAGGGGAGATGTCAGAGGTAGGTTCTTTACACAAAATGATGGGTGTGTGGAATGCGCTGACATTTAAGCGACTCTTGGATAGGCACATGGATGATAGTAAAATATTGGTGATGCAGGATAATTTGATCTTTGAGTAGGATAATAGGTCGGCACAACAGTGTGGGCCAAAGGACCTGTACTGTTCTATGTTCAGTGTTACATACATCTCCCACACTAGAAAAATGCCCCAATGTAATATGTATCTGTACATGCATGTGCAGGCTAGGTGCATTCTAGTTCGGGAGCATCTGTTGCCAGTAACTGATATCACTAGGACCGTTTGTACAGGCTGCCATTTTGACAGCTGTCTTTGCAATTGAGCTAAGTACTCAGTTTAATTATATGGATGTATTCCTGAATTTAGCTTTTGGGCACATCTAACCACTCAGTCATCTATAAACCTTCACAGTGAATGCCAGCAAGCTATTCAATTGCAAAGACGTCAGAGCTGAATTTAGCTTTGTCCTGGCCCACCAGCGATGTATGCAAGTTATAGCAAATTGCTGCAGGGCAAAAATGAGCAAGGATCCCAGCCCTTTTTTTCCCCTTTTTTAGATTCCAATATTATTTATTGGTTTACAAGGGTTGCAGCTGTAACACTGTGTTGGTTTGATCAGTGAAACAATCAGAAACTGGGATTTTCTTGGACCACGCAACATTGAAGTTAGTCCAGCAACTGGCATAATCCGTCATGGAAAGTTTGAACTCATAATTTTATTCCAGGATTACATTTTCAAAGGTGTTGTTGATAAATTGGAATTTCCCCATAGTCACTGCATTTTTTTTGTTTAAGAAGAAGTCTAGATAATTCATATACCTGAAATAACAGAGTTATCCTTATAATATCTGGTCTTACAGATACAAACACACAAAAACACACAATGTTACAAACTGGAGGTAGTGATGGTGTAGAGGTAGAATTAATACAGTGTGGAGCTGGAGGAACGCAGCATCAGAGGAGCAGGAGAGTCAACATTTCAGGTCAGCTCCAAAACGTCGACTCTCCTGCCCCTCTGATGCTGCCTGACCTGCTGTGTTCCTCCAGCTCCACACTGTATTGACTCTGACTCCAGCATCTGCTGTCTCATGGTATTGAGGTAATTGCACAGGACCAGGAATCCAGAGGTGCAGGTTAATGCTCTGGGGACAAGGCCAATCTCTTTCACCCCACCCTCATCATTAAATCTCATGGCTTGGCATATCTCCTACTAGAGAGTGGAAGAGAAAATACCAGGAGTAGTATCAGACAGACAAATCTACAAGGAGTTGTCAACCTAGCTAAGCTATGGCATAGGACTACTTACATGCCAAACAGCAAAAACAACAAACAAGTGCTGAGATATTTGTATCAGCGATAGTCACTGGTGAGGTGCTGGAAGACTAGGTTGGCTAATGTGGTGTCATTAAGAAAGATGGTAAGGAAGTGCCAGGGAACTATAGACTGATGAGCCTTACATCGGTGGTGGGCAAGTTGTTGGAAGGAATCCTGAGGGACAGGATTTACAAGTTATTGGCAAGGACTGATTAGAGATAGTCAACATGACTTTGTGTGTGGGAAATCGTGTCTCACTGACGACTGAGTTTTTTTAAAAGAAGTAACAAAGAGGATCGATTTGAGGGCAAAGCGGTGGGCATGATCTATATGGACTTAGTAAGGTGTTCAACTAGGTTCCTCATGGTAGACTGGTTAGCAACGTTAGACCACATGGAACAGGGAGAACTAGCTATTTGGATACAGAACTGGCTTGAAGGTAGAAGACAGAGGATGGTGGTGGATGGTTGCTTTTCAGACTGGGGGCCTGTGACCAGCAGTGTGCCACAAGGATCGGTGCTGGGTCCCCTGCTTTTCATCGTTCATGTAAATGATTCCTACGTGAACATAGGCGGTATGGTTAGTAAGTTTGCAGATGACACCAAAAATGGAGGTGTCACAGACGGCGAAGAAAGTTACCTCAGAGTACAATGGGATCTTAATCAGATGGGCCAATGTGCCGAGGTGTGGCAGATGAAGTTTAATTCCGACAAATGTGAAGTGCTGCATTTTGGAAAGGCAAATCAGGGCAGGACATATACACTTAATGGTAAGGTCCTGGGGAGTGTTGCTGAATAAAGAGACCTTGAAGTGCAGGTTCATAGTTCCTTGAAAGTGGAGTCACAGGCAGATAAGATAGTGAGTGGTGTTTGGTATGCCTGCCTTTATTGGTTAGTGCATTGAGTGTATTGTGACTGTACAGGACATTGGTTAGGCCACTATTGGAATATTGCATGCAGTTCTGGTCTCCCTGCTATAGGAAGGATGTTGTGAAACTTAAAAGGGTTCAGAAAAGATATCCAAGGATGTTGCCAAGATTGGAGGGTTTGAGCTGCAGAGAGAGGCTGAATAGATTGGGGTTACTTTCCCTGGAGCATCGGAGGCTGAGGGGTGACCTTTTAGAGGTTTATAAAATTATGAAGGGCATAGATAGGGAAAATGGACAAGGTCTTTTCCTGGTATAGCAGAGTCCAAAACTAGAGGACAGGTTTAAGGTGAGGGGAAAGATTTGAAAGGGACCTAAGGGGCAAACTTATCAAACTGAGGCTGGTGTGTGTATGGAATGAGCTGCCAGAGGAAAAATTGAGCTGGGACAGTTACAATTTTTAAAAGTCATCTGGACGGGTATTTAAAGTGGGGTGGGGGGGAGGTGCTGGTGTGGAATGGAGGTGTTTGGAGGGATATGGGCAAAATGCTGACTAGATTTTTTTGGGATATCTGGTCGGCATGGACGAGTTGGACCGAAGGGGCTGTTTCCATGCTGTATATCTCTATGACTCTAAGTGATCCCACAAAGAATGAATAAGATCTAAGATCTGTAGTTCTGCAATTGTGAGTGATGAACAATTAAACAACTCACTGGAGGAGGAGGCTCTACAAATATCCCTATCCTCCACAATGGAGCATCCCATTGGGAGAAAGGAGAATATTGAAGTATTTGCAACCATTGACAGCCAAAAATGCAGAATTATCAGTTAATGTTTGTGGAAGAATGTATGCCCACACTTATTCATGTATCCCTGAAAGAACTGCTTCTATTTTTAGGCTGTCTTCTAGTCCTAGGTTCTTGAAGCAGCATGCTTATTTATCTGCAACAATTCCTATCCATTTTCCTCAATAGTTTTGCAAATGTGGTTAGGATCACCCCTCTGAATTCCAAAGAATTGAATCCCACATTATGTAATCTTTATTCCCAATTTATCCCTTTGATCTGAGACAGAATTCTAGTAAATCTGTGCTACAGTCTCTTTAAGGTCAATATATACTTAAGGTCTGGTGCCCAGAACTATTCTCAGTAGTCTATCTCTAGGATTCTGGATAGCTGTATCATCTACCACTGTTTCATGGACACAAAGTCCAGCATTTCATTGGCACCTTTATTATGTTTTGCACCCATCTATGAAATTTTAACAATTTTGTGCATAGACTTCACAGTCTAAGCCTACACTGTTCAAAAATGTATTATAAATAACATGGAAAACAGATGAAGGGAGTATGGTTCAAGAGTGCTGAATGGGGAGACATGCTGAGTGGGGGAATTTAACTATTTTGATCGATAATCTCCTGCTTAAAAACTAGTCAATAGTAACTTGAAATTTCTTTCAGTCTTAGTCAATAGTAAGCAAGTTGCCTCATAGTTGTTGCTACAATTTGTTCATTATTTCCAAACAGCCATATTAGTTTCCAAATGTTAGCCGTTTCCATTTCCACTGATGCTGTCAGATCTGAGTTTTATCCAATGCTTTATTTTTATCACCCACACCAGTCTTTGATTTCACTAATTGTATCTGCCTCTGCCAATTGCTATATGGCTCAGGTAATAATCCAAATATTGTTACTGTCAAGGTTCTGCTCTTCAGTTTGGTGTCCAGCTCCCCAATGTCAAAGCAACACCACTTTCCTAGTCCCACCAAAGCCATTGATACCTATTTGACAAACTGACCTTCCCCTCTCACTCCAAGCTCCTGTCCAAGCCTTTGATGTCCCAAAACCTGGTAGGTGACATAGCTTTTCTGGACTCATGCTCTTGGCTGCACTATCAGTCTATGTTATCCCCTCTAACCACCCTTACTCTCATCCAAACACACGCAAAGAATCTCAATCCTATTTGACAATTGCAAAAGCCTCCTGTACTCCTGCCCTCTGAGCCCCTTACTTGTCTCATTTGCAGTCATACTCTCATTTCTCTGACCAAACCAGAAAGCCCTATCCTAACTGGCTCCTAGTACAAAATATCCAGTTAACCTTTCCTTTCCCAAATGTGTAGCATTATCTGTATTGTGGACTGCAGTTCATAAACTCTGAGCCAAAGTTGCTTGAACTAAAAATGCTGCTGGTATGTTTGCCCAGGATTGCATATGCTTCAGCCATTAAAAATCAGCTGGTTGGCCATCCCCAGTGTGTTTTACTTCTTAAAAATCATTCATGGAATGTGGCCAGCATTTATTGCTCATCCCCAGATCAATCTTTTAAATAATGACTTGAATAATTTATTCAATTTTGTTCATGTTTTATTAACTCTACTTTTAATAACTCTACTTTTAATCAGTTCCTATACTACTGTATCTTAAAGCTTAGTAATAGAACATATCTTAACCACTTACCAGATATCATCAAACAGCAAACTTCATCTCTTGTGTTAGAGTCAGAACTAGTTCCTAGAAGGTCAGAAGTGTTGCAAAATTGGTATAGTACTTGCGGAGTGGAAGGCAGGACATTAGAATTTGTTTGTAAAAATGATAGCGGGGGGGGGGAAAGAGTGCGTGGTCCCTTTAAAAGGTGTGTTTTTTAGGGCTTGGAGTTTAAGAAGAATGTCTGCAGGCAGCAGCAGATGCACAGAGAGTTCTTGAAATTGAAACATTATATTAGAATGGCTATAGTGTTAATAGGCAAAGCAGCATTTTTACCAAGACAACAGATTTTTGAGTTTAGCCAATTAATTTAATCCAGGCCTTAGGTACCAAAACCCAATTAAATTTAAACTGATGGTTTTGACAATCTCGGACCAATCATATTGTAAGAAATTAATAGGTCATCAAAGGTATTAAAAAAAGGGCATTTGAAAATCAGTGTAAGAGCAAACTGCCATCCATTAAGAGAACAGCTCTCAACAGCCATCAACTCTAATGAAAGAGAAAAGCACTGGCTCGCATAGAAATCTCTAAGATCTCAGAGTAAGCACCATCTAAATAAAGGTAGTATGGCACTCTTAACTAATATTCCTGACACACGAATTTGACGGAGGAAGGCATTCCTGACTGGAGGACAGTGGAGAAGGCAAAGAACATTCTGGAAGACTTAGATAACAAGGTGTAGAGCTGGATGAACACAGCAGGCCAAGCAGCATCAGAGGAGCAGGAA
>JAHRHZ010000074.1:8362550-8405255 GCA_024137785.1 Ginglymostoma cirratum | reverse complement strand
AAACGTCAGTTTTCCTGCTCCTCTGATGCTGCTTGGCCTGCTGTGTTCATCCAGCTCTACACCTTGTTATCTCAGATTCTCCAGCATCTGCAGTTCCTACTATCTCTGGAAGATTTAGCCTGGCTGTAATTTCGAGAGATTAACTTTTAATTTTTTAAAATTTATTTGGTTTATACAAGTGGAATTTGTATCTATTGGAACAGCATTACCATTAGAATTTTATTTTATTCTGAAATAGTTAGTAGTTAAGGGCAAATTGTGTGGTTTTTTTAGTAGTTCTGATAAATTGTTACTTGTTTATTATAAAATGAGTATCAGGGATTTCTTTCATTTAACTACTCCTTTATAACAGATTGGGGATGAGAGGCAGATTATACCTCTTTTCACATTTCCTTTAACAGATTACGAGGCGAGGCAAGCTTCTCTGGGTGTTCTGGTTTTAATTATCACAGAGGTGTCAGCCAGTCCTTTGTAACAGAAGTCACACAAGCTGTTGAAGTGCTGATCTTTTGACAGGTTCAAAAACTTGTGATTTCAAATAAACCTGTGATTTCCGACCTTGTCCACCCCAGTGCAACACTGGCACTTCCACATCATAATTGCGAGAAGATTTAAAAAAAAACATGAGCAGCAAACAAAGGAACACCCCTTTACCTAATTGCTTTCTTCACCAAACTACCAACACACTATTCCAAGCCAAACTCAAATGCTAAGTCACACTGAACTATCTCTACTTGTATATTGTTTTACCACAGCCCTAGTTACAGAAGGAAAAGTTTGTCAGTTTTCTTAATGAACTATTTTCTAGCTTAAACTTAGATGAAATTTAAACTTACATAGTAAATTATAATTATACCTTAAATGCAAACTACAAACAAAAAATTATTTTCTTCGATCTAGGTTAAGAACTACCTTGCTGACCAAAGCCAGCTGCACTGAGTTAATATTTCAAATCAAATCAGTCCTGAAGAAGTCATATAGGAATCAAAATTTTAATTCTGTTAAACAGATGCTGCCAGATCTGCTGAGCTTTTCCCATTAGCATCTTTACACGATTGATCTAAAATAGCCTGTTCTGCAGTTGATTCTCAAACATACTGCTCTACAAAACCAATCCTATCATCTCTAACGCAGTTCAGAAACTCATCATCTACTGCGTTAATACTTGTAGGTTTACCCAATCTATATGCAGATTTAAGCCATTCTTGATGATTGTATTACGCATATTAGATATTTCATTGATCTCTTGATTAATACGACGTACTACACTATCACCACACTTTGGCGGTATGTAAACAACTTGTGTTTCTCCCTCCACAAATGCAGTGAGATCTGCGTTTCATGGTCATAGTCATATAGCACAGAAACAGACCCTTTGGTCCAACCAGTCCATGCTGAACATAATCCCATATTAAACTAGTCCCACCTGTCTGCTCCTGGCCCATACCCCTCCAAACTTTTCCTATTCATGTATCCATCAAAATGTCTTTTAAACATTGTAATTGTTAGTGCATTCACCACTTCCTCAGGAAGTTCATTCTACCTGTGAGCCAGCCTCTGTGAAAGAAGATGCAAGAAGCAAATTTTTTTACAATCTCTCTCCTCTCACCTTAAAAATGTGTCCCCTTGTCTTGAAATCCCCCATCCTAGGAAAAAGACAACCACCATTAACTCTATATATACTTCACATTATTTTAAAAACTTCTATCAGGTTTCCTCTCACCCTCCGATGCTCCAGTGACTCCAACACTTTTTTTTAATTGCAGCTCTCCAGCATAAGTAGAATTTCGTTTTTGTACTACCAATGTTTGCTGTGCCTTGCTGTTGCTTTGCTTCAGCCAGATTTCACATTTTGTTCTGATCCGAGATCCTCCTTTACTATTGCATTGATTCCTTATCATTAACACAGCACCGCCATTTTGGCTTTTCTGTTCTAAGTATTGAATATCTTTTAATATTTAGTTCCCACATTTAGCCATCTAAATGGTTTTGTAATGGCAATTAAATAACTCCCATTTACCTATGTACTTTTAAATCATTTACCTTGTTGCAAATGCAGCATACTTTCAGGTACATGGCACTTAACTTTGTTTTGCATTCTCAATTTGGTTAATGCCTACATTCTTTCGCCCCTCCTCCTTAATTTCACTTGTCACTTTGCTACTTGCTTCCCAATTGACCTACCCCTCAGATTCCCATTCCCCTCACAAGCTATCTTAAACTTTTCCCAATAGCATTAGCAAACATCCTGGTGAGGATTTTCATCCTGGTCCTGTTACAACGTCCAGCTTGTATAGGTTTCACCTGTACAGAATCCATCCCAATGCTTCAGAAATCTGATCCCTTCCCTCCTTTACCAATTCTCCACTGATGAGTTTCATCAAGTCAATCCTATATCTCTGCTCATGAACATGTGGCACTGGGAGTAATCCTGAAGTTATCGCACTCGATCTGGCTTTTCAGCTTTCTTCCTAACTCCCTAAAATATACACTCAGAACCTCATCCCCCTACCTTCCTATACTTTGGCACCAATTTGGACCGTAATCTCTAACTGTTCACACTCTTTCAGGAGCATCATGACATCCTTGACCTTGGCACCAGGAAAGCAATCCTGGAGTAACGTTTATTGTCTCAGAAATACTTGTCTCTTCCTCTGGCATAAAGGGTCACGGAGGAGTGGGGAGAAGGTATTGAAGTAGACCATCAGCTACAATGATATAGAATGACAGAACAGGCTTGCTCCCATGATCCTGATAGTTAAAGGGAATTCCTGCTCCTCCTGTACTAGATGTTAGACAATCAATCAATCTGACGATTTAGGTAATAATGGAGGGGTGAAGAAATGAGGTAGAGTAGGGTGTGGTCAGCTTACATGTGGAAACATTGTTATTATATGATCAATGAGAAATAGGTCACCAAGGATAGATCATAAAGGGCACCAGAGATGATCATGCAGCAGTGGGAAGAGAAGTCATTTTAGATAATTCTTTGGCTGAGATCAGGAGGAAGATTGAACCTTCATTGCCTGTACTGAAAGCCGTTTTTAATCACAGATTTTCCCTCTTATGATCTATTAGCCACATTTTTATGATTCTAACTACACTGCTTAAACTGCCACCAGCATGGATATATTCTTTTCCCTATCATTGTCATCAAAATAAATTATGTGGAAGTGTCAATGTTGGACCGGGGTGGACAATGTCAGAAGTCACATGACAGCAGGTTATAGTTCAACAGATTTATTTGAAATCACAAGCTTTTGAAGCTCTGCTCCTTCGTCAGATGAAGTGCTTCACCTGACAAAGGAACAGCACTCCGAAAGCTCGTGATTTCAGATAAACCTGTTGGACTATAACCTGCTGTCATGTGACTTCTGATTGAAATAAATAAAATGAATACTGATACCTCAGCATAAATCTTTGCCTTTTATACCCATTCCTATCCATTACTATTCAGCCAGTCCCCTAATCTCGTGAATGCTTAGCCTACAATTCTATGGCTGATAAACATCTCCTAAGAAGCTTTAAGTGCCTTTAAGAAGTCAATACAATACACTTTCAATATTACTTCTCATGATATGTCTAGCATGCCATCCTTTTAATCCACTATAAGCATGGACACAAAATCATATCCACTGCTTTTTTATGTTGTTTTTAAGAGACTCGTTACTCTTGATCACCTTTTTATCCCTCCGAAACTGTAAAAACATTGATTCACAGGATCTTGTTAAATTGGTTGATGTATTTGCCTAATAAATTACTATACTAATTGTCAGATTTTGCTTCAGAGACAGTGATGCAGCTAGTAGTTTGCATTGTTTACCATTATTAAAATTTTAAGTTGGACAGCAACTGCTGGTGACCACATGTGCAGTTAGATACAAAAATCCAAAAAAGGTGGCATCCAAATTTCCTGGCTCTTCCAGAATCAGATATCTCACCAATGAAAAATATAGAGTGATGTGCAGTTCCCATAGGGTTTGATGTATTCTCACTAAACACATTAGTAAATGTTCTGAAGAAGGGTCATTGTACCTGAAACATTAATTCTACTTTCTCTCCACAGGTGCTGCCAGACCAGCTGAGTTTTTCCAGCAATTTCTGTTTTTGTTTCAGTAAATTTTGGGTCTTGTCCATTAGAGTCTCATCATCTTTTAATAGCATGATAAATCTCAATTACTGTCAAACAATCCTTCTGGCATTGAAAATTAACAAATGTATCACCTTATTCATTCAGATGTTAAGTTTGAGATTAAAAACCCTTGCACTTTTGTCTAAGAGGGGCAGGAAAGTTGACGTTTTGGGTTGGAACCCTTAATTTCTGAAGGGCCCTGACATCCAAACGTCAGCTTTCCTGCTCCTCTGATGCTGCCTGGCCTGCTATGTTCCTCCAGCTCAACACTATATTATCTCTGACTCCAGCATCAGCAATTCTTACTGTCTCTGCACTTTTGTTTATTTTACTTTTCTCTCTGAAAACAATCTTCCTTCCCCTTTTGATATGACTTTTCGTATTTGATTAACATTTGAATTAAATATTCTAATTGACACTTCCTGGTTAAGACTACATTATTCTGTAATGATTCTTCAATCTGACTTGCTAAGGAATTTCTTGCTCTGTTCAAGTAGATGCCAGACCTCTAAAGGAGGGCTTTATCTCATTCTGATTTTGTAGTAAGTTCCAGTACAAAATCTCAAAGTGCAAAGAACAGCAGGAAACAAAATCTGATCCAATGTATGAGTACATTGTTGAAACATTGAGAGAAATTGAATAGAACTTGCAATTATATAATAACTTTCTATAATATCAAACTTGTTCAAAATGTAATTGCAGATTTTCCTTGAACACGAAGAACATGCAATGAGATAAGCACAAAAGAATGCTTCACTACTGAATATAAGTTTTATTTTCAAACAAATGACTCTCATATTGATCGAGTAATACTTCTCACACATCAAGATTCCAGCAATTATATCCCAGTGACGGGTCATGAATATAGATTTTGTACATGATAGCTACATTGTTCTATATCTTCCACCATTTATATTTTTGTCTCAATGGGCACTGGAACAAAACTATAATGTCTTCCTCTATATAATCTTAAATGACAATCTTGTTATCGTCAGGTTTTACAATATATCTCAAGATGATAAAAAAGATATATTCAGTATATTCTAAAAGCAATCAAACAGAGTTGCATATTGATGCTATGCCATTCATCTTGCTCCAAACCAAACAAGTTGACCATAACATGTCCTTAATGTCCTTTCATTCTTTGCATAGAAAGAACTTAAAATTTAATTTCAGTACTGATCTCTGGTTACAGGTTTACTATAATACAGCTGTCACAATCGGGATTATAATAAAATAACAACAGTACAATACAATGATTTTGTACACTGAGGTATTACAGATTCAAAAATACCACTAAGGTACTTGGTCAATCTTCTGTCAGTGTAATTACACTTTCGAACTGTTCAGGTAGGTAGGGGAGGGAAGTTGGTATCCATGCATTGGAGGGAGTCAGCTTTCCCATCCCGTCAAAATTTTTCAAAAATATCTTCCAATATTACCAACATGAGCAATTTCACTGATTTTTAACAGAACACGTATGGCTGTGGTGGGGATAAATTCATATCAATCTAGAGTAGCTCATGCATTGGATTCAAAAACAAAAACCAGGTAGCACCATCCTGGAAATGGATGTCATTGCCAGCTGCCTCTTAGGTTGTGTAAACTTAAAATCAATTGGTCAGGATGATATGATTGTTGATCAACTATTAGGAAAGAAGACCTTCACAGTATTATTGTACATAGTGTTGCTCAGCTCACGTGTATCCTCTTCTCGCACTGCAGCCATTATCTCCAATATTTGTCTATTAAAGAAAAAAATTATTAGGGATGAATGTAATAGGCAGTTACAGACTTAACAATGTAAATTATGTATTTCTAAACCTATTCAAATTTGGTGTCTTTACCTGCATAATAAAATTATTCTGTAAGAAACTGCCTAGTTTTTGCAGCAATGTGTTTCAGAAAAGCTAGCTGTGAAGCAAATGTTTGCGGATAACAAAGACAGGTGCAAGGAAGCTGCAGAAGGATTTAGAGCTAGGACAGTGGGCAAAGAAGTGGCAGATGGAATATAATGTGGGAAAATATGGTGTTATACACTTTTGTAGGAAGAATAGGGGTGTAGACTATCTTCTAAATGGAAACGGCTTTGGAAATCTGAAGCACCAAGGAGTCCTAGTTCAGGATTCTCTTAACCCTAACATACAGGTTCAGTTGGCAGTTAGGAAGGCAAATGCAATGTGGGCATTCATTTCAAAAGGGCTAGAATACAAGGGTAGGGATGTACTGGATGAGGCTGTATAAGGCTGCGGTCAGACTGCATTTGGAAATTTGTGAGCAGTTTTGAGCCCCATATCTGAGAAGTATGTGCTGGCCTTGGAGATGGTCCAGAAGAGGTTTATAAGAATAATCCCAGGAATTACGACTTGTCATATGAGGAGCAATTGAGGACTGTGGGTCTTTACTCAATGTAGGAGGATGAGGAGGTATCTCTTGAAACTTACAGAATACTGAGAGGCCTAGATTGAACGTTGAGAAGATGTCTCCATAGAGAGGAGAGGCTAGAACCTAACTCAGGGCACAACTTCAAGGTGAAGGGACAACCCTTTCGAACTGAGAAGAGGAGGAATTTCTTCAACTAAGGGGTGGTTAATCTGTGGAACTTATTTTTGCAGAAGGCTGTGGAGGCCAATTTATTCAGTATGTTTAAGACAGAGGTTCTTGGTTGGTAAGAGGATCAAGGGTTACAGGGAGAAGGCAGCAGTATGGTGTTGAGAAACATATCAACCATGATCAAACAGTGGAGCAGACACAAAGGGCTGAATTACCTAATTCTGTTCCTAAATCTTATGATCTTGTTCTGAATTGTCATAAAACTGAACACTCACGTACACTGAAATTTACAAGTTCTGTTCTTGGGTTTAATTGACACAAGCTTTCTCTACCTTATTACTGTTCCTGTTTTTGTACAGTTTCTGCATGCTTCTCCACAAAGGAGAGCATCTTCACCAGTCTGCAAACTCGTTTTGAGCAGATCTCACAGACAGAAGAATAAATGATCCCACTGAGCTGTGTATTTGTGCTGCTGTGCAGCAATCCAGAACATACTGTTCACCGAACAAAATGCTGCACACAATGTTTACTTTAGGATCTGCACACATGCAGCAATCACATAACAAACAGGCTACGTACAGCAATTACAATAGTAGAATCCCTACAGTGTGGAAGTAGACCATTCAGCCCATTGAGTCCGCACCAGATCTCCGAAGAGCATCCCATCCTATCCCTGTAACTCTGCAATTCCCATGGCTAATCTACCTAGCCTGCACATCCCTGGATATTATGGGCAATTTAGCATGGCCATTCCACCTAACCTGCACACCTTTGGACTGTGGGAGTAAACTGGAGCACAGGGGGAAACCACGCAGACACGGGGAGAACACAAATTCCACATTGACAGTTGCCCAAGGCTGGAACTAAACTTGGTTCCCTGACACTGTCAGGCAGCAGTGCTAGCCAATAAGCTACCATGCTGCCCCAAGAAGGAAAACTGTAGAAGAGTGGAAGTCATGAAAACACAGACACAAAAATATACAGTAGTATTCACTAACAGCAGACTATTTGGAGGTTTTATAATGATTGAACCTATCTAAATGAATATTGCTCAGTTTTCATCTATCAACCTTAGTATAAAATTATGTCGCTAATGGCACTTCATTTGCAATAACCATCTTGAGAGAAAGCTCAACAAAATAAATAGGCACAAAACAGGTTGAGAATTTGAATCAGCTAGGAGGGAACTTTTTTTCATACTCACACAATATGGCATGGTTCATTCCTGTCCTTGAGGCAGTGTCCCTCTTCCCACTTCTTTTTTGTTGGAAAGGTGGTTGTCACAAATTTAGCACCAGCATGCGTGTTCTTTACTCCACACCATGGTGCATCTTTTCAAACGTAAACAAAAAAATGAAATGAAGAGTTGAAGCTACAACAAAATAAATCGAGATTGTTTCTTTTCCGGGCAGTTTAATTAAAAGAAGATTAGCAAAAACATCTTTTCACTTCTGGAACTAGGGTTAACCTTTCTTTGCAAGAAATATCAGTACCAAATGGCAACTTTGCTTTTAATTCAGACATAAGGATGCAGCCTTTCATGGCTGGAATTGAGGCATATTGTTGGGTTTCAACTGAAAGAGCTCTGCACTACATCAAATATACCTGACCCAAGAACATCCATAAGAACATAAGAAATAGGAACTGAAGTGAGCCATTTGGCCCCTTGACACTGTCCCACAACTCAAAAGAATCATAGCTAATCTTCCATCTCCACTTTTCCCTGTATCCTCATAACCTTCAATTCCCTAAGTGCTTAAAAATCTAATGATTTTGGTCTTGCATATACTCAACAGCTCAGCATCCATAGTTCTTTTTAGGATAGAAAATACTAAACTCCAAGTGAAGAAATATCCAATCATTTGAATCCTAAATGGCTTCACACATATTCTAAGACTATGATCTTTAATTAAAGACTCTCCAGCTAGGGTTGGCAATCTCACAGAAGCTACCCTGTCAGGCCCTCCAGAAAATTTATCAATTTCAATGAGATTACCGTTCCAAACGCCAGACCCATTCTTCTCAATCTTTTCTCAGACAACCCTCTCATCCCATGAATGATCTTAGTGATCCCTCAAAACCAAGTACGTCTTTCCTTAACTAAGCAGACCAAATCTGTTTAAACTACACCTGATGTAGCCTCACCAAAGCTCTATATAATTGTAGGACTATTTTCTTTCAGGACTTCAGACTTTTCTATTTCTTATACTAAAGACCAACATACTATCACTGATGGAATTCACCAAAAATTTAAAATCCAACTTATACCAATATGTCAGTCATTTGTGTGTGGTACTGAGCTGTACAATTTAGTCAGCATCATAATCCACTAGTTAGCTGATTTGATTTAAGAATCAATTGACTTCATAACTAGCAACAATAGAAAAAAATACAGCCATGGCTTCCACTACTGACCATCTCTAATGACTCCTACTGTGATGTGGATAAGAACACTGTTTGTTATAGAGTTGTAACTACTTTACACCCGAGCCCAAAGACACCCCACCCCATCGTATTGATAAAGATACTTAGCTAGTAGTGACATAGCTCTGTCATCTTTCTCTTGAAATTCAGAGTTTTATATGCAACTGCCTCTGGAGGCAGTGAAAATCAGAGGGACAAAACTGACACAATGGCTCTACTTGATAAATAGCTAAGTCATACAGTCTAGGAAGATTTCCGTCATAAACCCTCTCCCTCTTCGTTGTGGAGTTATCTTAGCACTGAGAGTCATACTGAGCATGAAGAGCATCAGTAAGATGGAAAACTGAAGCATCTTGGAAGAATGTTGTGATAAGAGAGTAAACATTGCTGGACTCCTGTTCACAAATATTCAGCAGTGCCCCCTGGAGGTTCAGGTGTGGATCTTGGGCCAGAACAGGGTTGCAATGCTCCAATAGTTGAACAATATACGGAGACTGACTTTCTCTGCCCACCAATTAAGAAATAATTACTTTGGGTAAATACTGAAAGGTGAATGTCATAGACCCTCATCCCATTCAAAAATTAATACATGCAGGAGATAGGAGTGAGAAAATTGCACTGTTAAAGGTAATGCCCAAGCATCTAAACTATATAAACAAAAGGTATTTTGCAACTATTAACACTCTGGATAATTTAAAAGTATTTTAACTTCAACAAAGCAAGAAACAGTCTTCTGCACATTCACAGATTAAACATTGTAAAACAAATAAATAATTATTTGTAACAACTTGGCTGTAACTATTACTGTAAGTAAAAATTTATGAACATAATCAGCTTGCTACTGAAATTTTACTGTGCTGGTATAAAATATTAAATACTTCCTGCTCAGCTCTACAGATGGACTACATGCCAAATCTCAGCAGTCTAAATCAGAAATTACAGGAATATCGTATAATGTCTGGTTTAAAATGATTGCTGGTGTGGAGGATGGTCCAGAAATTCCTGGCCTGTACTCCACTGCAGAGCTGTATAACAGCAAACTATATTCCTTATCTCTGCAGACTGTCACCCTAGGGATCCAGAATGTACTACAGCTCCGTACATTAGAACCATTTTCATTTTTTCAATCTAGTGAAACCAATAAAATTGGTCGACTGCAAACAAATGCATCAGCTAATTATTTTTGCATCAAGCTCTCCAAATAGAAATTTAGTGTTTCTATTGCTGGTCTGTCCTTTACACAAACTTTACATTTTGGGTAAATCTAGATTAAAACAAAACCTTACCAGTTTCTATCATCAGTTTTTCACTCGGGATAGATCTCATGGCTTCAAGATTGGATTCGGTTTTTAAGGAGCTGAAAGAATCAAATCTGTTCTTAATACATACAGTATTAAAAATTATAAGTCCACTATTTATTCAGAAATATAGATTTTAAATTTAAACAGATTAAATTGTTCAAACTATTTAATGAATGCTGTTTCTATCAACATAATTAACATTAGTTATAGTATAGTATTTCTCCACCAGCTGTCATCTATTTCTAGAGACAGTATAAGCTCTCTATCACACACTCTCGATTAATTCAAACCTACTCAAATCAATAGTTTGCTTGAATTCTCACACTCAGCAATCAATTATTCACAAAAAAAGTCCTAAAATTTGAGCAGGCAAAGCAATTAGAATTGAAGGAACAGAATCAGTCACGACAACGTAATTCTTAATATTTCAAGTGCTTGCCCTGTTAAATAAGTATCTTTATAAAAATTAAACTTGAAAGAAAATTTGAGCTCCGCATAAAGTAAAAAAGTTTGTTTTTACTGAATTGATAGACTCAACTCATTTATTTTAGCTGAAAGATACTTATCACCCTAGTAATCAGAATTTCCAATTTATCCACTAACTCTGGATATTGGAGTTCATCTAAGAAAAATAAACATACAGCAAAATTCACAGCCGACTTTGGAGAAAGCTGTGTGGGGGAGCTCACAGCATGGCAGCAAAGTGCCTAGTTTTAAAGCATACCCTTACTGTTTTTTTTTTGTAAATCTACAGTAGTGAGTAGAGTGGGTTCTCTTATGATATGATTCTGTTGAGATCTGTCTCTTCATTAAACTTTAAAAATATAAAAACATAGATACTAAGTTAGCCTAGAGCAGTGTTTTTAGAGCAGTAAGACTGTCCAATTTTCTGGGTCTATCGATTGTTAAGATGCAAAGGTGGCCTTTAGTAGAGTGATGTGCTGTTCCTGTTGAATGTGGGAGATTAAGGAGAGTTTTCACATTACTGATGATTATGTCTGCAGGAAGTGTGCTTGGTTGCAAATTCTATTGGGTAGTACAGATTGTTTGGAGCAGCAGTTGGAGACTAGGAAGAATTTACAGGAGCTAGGGGGTGTGATGGATGGCAGATACTGTCAGGTAGATGGGTTACCTCCAGGAAAGGTAAGAGAGGGTGGAAGTTCCTACAGGAGTGTCCTCTGGCTATCCCTGTCTCAAACAAGTATGCCGTTTTGGAAAATGTAGCGGGTGATGGACTCTCTGGGAAATGTAGCACTGACAGCCAGGTTTCTGGTACCAAGTCCAGCTCTACTGTAACTAGGGGTACGTCAGGTTGCAAGTGATCAATTGTGGTAGGGAACTCTGTAGTCGGAGGCACAGACAGACGTTTCTGTGGCTGACAATGAGGCATCAGAATAGTGTGTTGCCTCCCTGTGCCAGGATCAAGGCTATCTCAGAGAGGGTGCAGAATATTCTCAAAGGTGAGAGGGTCCAGCAGGAGGTCAGTCATTGTAAACACTGGAACTAACAACACGGAAAGAGAAAAAGATGAGATTTTGAGGAGAGAGTACAGAAAGTTAGGCTGGAATTTAAAAGGGAGCTCCTCGAGGCTAGTAATATGTGGATTACTCCCAGTGTCACGAACTAGTGAGAATAGGAATAGAAGGATAGAAAGGATAGAGCAGATGAATATGTGGCTGAGGAGCTGGTGCAAACGAGAAGTATTCACATTTTTGCATCATTGTAATCTTTAAATCAGGTAGAAGTGACCTGTATAAAGACAGATTGCACCTGAATTGGAAAGGGACTAACATACTGGGGGGAGTGGTGCAGATTTGCTAGAGGATTTTAAGCAGAAAGTGGGAGGGGAGGGAGCCCAGTGAGGACGTGAGGAAAGAGATCAGTCTGAGACGAGTACAGTTGGGAAAAGGAGCACGTCAAACAGTCTCGGCAGGCAGGAACAAAGCAGAGAATAAGATAGGACTGATGAATTAAACTGCATTTATTTCAATGCAAGAGGCCCATAGGTAAGGCGGAGGAACTCAGGGTATGGTTGGGAACATGGGACTGGGATATCACAGCAATTACAGAGACATGGCTCAGGGATTGGCGGGACTGGCAGCTTAATGTTCCAGGGTGTAGATGCTATAGGAAGGAGAGAAATGGGGCGTGGTACAAGAGAGGAGGGAGAGTGGCGTTTTTGATTAGGAACAACATTATGGCTGTTCTTAGGGAGGACATTCCTGGGAATACGTCCAGGGAAGTTATTTGGGTGGAACTGAGAATTAAGAAAGAGATGATCACCTTATTGGGATTGTACTATAGACACCCAATAGCGGGAAACTGAAACACAAATTTGTAAGAAGATCTCAGTTATCTGTAAGAATAACAGGGTGGCTATGGTAGGGGATTTTAACTTTTCAAACACAGATTGGGAATCCCATAGTGTTAAGAGCTTGGATAGAGGTACTTGGTAAGTGTTTACAAGAAAATTTTCTAATTCAGTATGTGGATGTACCTACTACTGAAGATGCAAAACTTGACCTACTCTTTGGATAGAAGGCTGGGCAGGAGATGAAGTATCAGTGGAAGAGCACTTTGGAGCCAGTGACCATAATTCCATCAGTTTTAAAACAGTGATTGAAAAGGACAGATCAGATCAACAAGTTGAAGCCCTAAATTGGAGGTAGGCCAATTTTGACAGTATTGGGCAAGAACTTTCAAAAGTTGATTGGGGGCAGATTTTCACAGGTAAAGGGGCAGCTAGATAATGGGAAGCTGTCAAAAATGAGGTAATGAGAGTCCAAGGACATTATGTTCCGATTAGGGTGAAGGACAAAGCTGGTAGGTGTAGGGAATGCTGGATGACTAGACAGGTTGAGGTGTTGGTCAACAATAAGGAGGAAGCATGTGTCAGGTCTAGACAGCTGAGATTGAGTAAATCCCCAGAAAAGTATAAAGGCAATAGAAGTATACTTAACTGGGAAATCATGAGGACAAAAACAGGATGAGATAGCTTTGGCAAATAAGGTTAAGGACAATCCAAAGGGATTGCACAAATACATTAAGTACAAAAAGGGTGACTAGTGAGAAAATAGGGCCCCTTAAAGATCAGCAAGGCCGCCTATTTGTGGAACTGCAAGAGATAGGGGAGATACTAAATGAGTATTTTGCATCAGCATTTACTGTGGGAAAGGATGTAGAAGATAGAGAACGTGGAGAAATAAATGGCGACATCTTGAAAAATGTCCATATTACAAAGAAGGAGGTGCTAGACATCTTAAAACCCCAGGACCTGATCAGGTGTACCCTAAAACTCTGAGAGAGTTAGGGAAGTAATTGCTGGGCCCCTTGCTGAGATATCTGTATCATCGATAGCCACAGATGAGGTGCCAAAAGACTAGAATGGCTAAAGTGGCGCCACTGTTTAGGAAAGGTGGGAAGGAAAAGCCAGGGAACTATAGACTGGTGAGCATGACATCAGTGGTGGGCAAGTTGTTTGAGAGACATATATTTGGAAAGGCAAGGACTGATTAGGGATAGTCAACATAGCTTTGAGCATGGGACCTTATGTCTCACGAACTTGGTTGAGTTTTTTGAAGAAGTAATGAAGAGGATTGACAACGTTGACATGATTTATATGGACTTCAGTAAGGCATTCAACAAGACTGGTTAGCAAAGTTAGATCACATGGAATAGAGGGAGAGCTAGCCATTTGGATACAGAACTGGCTCAAAGGTAAAAGGCAGGTGGTGGTGGAGGGTTGCTTTTCAGACTGGAGGCCTGTCACCAATGGTGTGCCATAAGGATCAGTGCTGGGTCAGCTACTTTGTCATTTTAATAAATGACTTGGATGGGAACATAGGACATACGGTTACTAAGTTTGCAGATGACACCAAAATTGGAGGCAAAGAAGGTTATCTCCAAGTATGACGGGATCTTGATCAGATGGGCTAATGGGCCGAAAAGTGGTAGATGGAGTTTAGTTTAGACAAATGTGAGGTGCTGCAATTTGGAAAGGCAAATCAGGGCAGGACCTATACACTTAAAGGTAAGGTCCTGGGGAGTGTTGTTGAACAAAGAGACTTTGAAGTGCAGGTTCACAGTTCCTTGAAAGTGGAGTCACAGGTAGACAAGATAGTGAAAGTGGCATTAGGTTTGCTTGCCGTTATTGGTCAGTACATTGAGTATAGGAGTTGGGAGATCATGTTATGACTCTACAGGACATTGGTTAGGCTACTATTTGACTACTGTGTGCAATTCTGATCTCACTGCTATAGGAAGAACGTTGTGAAACTTGAAAGTGTTCAGAAAAGATTTCTAAGAACGTTGCCAAATTTTGAATTATAGTTTGGGTTTGAGCTATAGGGAGAGGCTGAATAGACTGGGCTATTTTCCCTGGAGCATCAGAGGCTGAGGGGTGACCTTATCAAGGTTTATAAAATCGTGAGGGGCATGGATAGGGTAAATAGACAAGGTCTTTTCCTGGGATAGCGGAGTCCAAAACTAGAGGGCATAGGTTTAAGGTGAGAGGGGAAAAATTTAAAAGGGATCTAAGGGGCCTTTTCAACACAGAGAGAGTGCATGTATGGAATAGGCTGCCAGAGGAAGTGGTGGAAGCTGGTACAATTACATTTAAAAGGCATCTGGATGGGTCTATGAATAGGAAGGGTTTAGAGGGATATGGGCCAAATGCTGGCAAATGGGTCTTGATTTATTTAGGATATCTGGTCAGCATAGCTGAGTTGGACTGAAAGGTCTATTTCTATGCTGTACATCTCTATGACCCTATTTTCACAAAGAAAGTAAGTTGAGTTATTTAGTTATAAATTACTGTTCCCAATCCACATTTATTGTACTGTCTACTGCTATCAAAATTTAGACTTTAATTTGCTTACAATTTTTAACAATTTGCTTAAAATTTTCACATTGATTACAAGGAACTATATCTGAGTATTAATGACACTACAGTCAAGGAAGTGCAGCAACACCTCTACTTCTTCAGGAGGCTAAGGAAATTTGGCATATCCATAAAGAAGCTTACCATTTTTTATAGATGCACCGTACAAAACATCCTATCTGGATGCATCACAGCATGGTGTGGCAACTGCTCTTCCCAAGACCAAAAGAAACTACAGAGAGCTGTGAACACAGCCCAGTCCATCACGCAAACCAGCCTTACACCCAGTGACTCCATTTACACTTCCCGCTGCATTGGGAAAGCAACCAATATCAACAATGATCCCTCCCACCCTGGATTTACCCTCTTCTGTCAGGCATAAAATATAAAAGTATGTATATACGTATGAACAGATTGAAGAACAGCTTCTTCTGCACCTAATCAGACTTTTGAATGATCCTCTTTAATGTTAACGTTGATCTCTCCTTGCATCTTCTTGGCAGCTGTAACACTGTATCCTATACTCTGTTCTGTTACCCTGAGGCACCTGTAAAGTACGATCTGCCTGTAAAGCACGTAACACAACACTTTTTACTGTACCTCGGTATGTGACAGTAATAAATCACATCAAATTATTGAACACTTTAAAACTGTGGAAATAAAGGTGTTGAAGTAAAGCTTCCAAATTTACAGATGTATTGTGTGTCTGAAATCAGTCAGTCTGGAGTATGACAAACGGAAAATTAGTTTTAATTTTGAAATATTCACTGAAGTGAATGAGGTATGGGGTGAAAAACTTTCCTTTAAATCTTTTGAGCTAGAGAAGAAACAGATAAAATCCTCAAGAGTGAATGCAGCAATAATTCTGGTTAACGATCTACTTGCTCGAAACATAAGTAATTACAAACTGATGAGTATTTAGTCATCTTGTAGTTTCTCACCATTGTCCAATGATAATTGCAGTAAGTACAGTATTTTAAATTACTGATCCACTTCAAAAGTAATTACACTAATTCAGAACAATCATGTCTGTTACCTACTTTGGGCAGCATTTAAAAACAACTACCTGCAGACTCTAGAAGACTGAATAGAAATCATCCGGTAACACCTTTAAACCATCTAGACACTGAATTTGGAAAGTCCATGAAGACCTGTCTGAAACCATCCTGGGCTTCAATCTATGGGAGACCTAAAATTATTTGACCTATCCTTCCACTTGAGGGTGCAAGAGGGGTGTGCGAGAGAGGTGTGTGCGTGTGAGTGAGAAAGGGTCAACCCTTGGATGCATGTATCCAAGACTTGGCATGTTTTTATTTTGTTTTGGATTAGGTGCTTAAATATAATATATACTATTTTCTTTTTAAAAAACTGCAACAAAACTTGGCAATGTGTGTTTTTCTTTTATACTTATATTACTTAAGTTAGTTAAGCAACTCTGTAAATTGGCAAGTTAACTCTTTTAAAAAAAACCTGTTGCAGTGAACCAATAAATGGATAAAGAAGGGAGCCAGTCTACCAATTCTCTGTTGACATAACATAGTTAATGCACTGTGTCAGTTGACCAAAATAGTGTAAAAAAAACATTTTCTTTGCTCCCCTCTCTAACAACCAATGCAACCTCTCCTTGGTTCCAGTCTGAGGCTGAACCAGATATTTCATAACACTGGTGTTCTAATAGATGGCTGACCAACAACCACATGTGTTCCATTACCAGGTCTACCTGTTTCCAACTACATATCAAATGGCTCCACCCCCCTGCTCACGGGCTACAAAAGCATTCATACATGCCATTTTTTTAAAAAAAAGTTCTAGACCTGACTAATTCAATTCACTCTTGGTCAGCCTCCCATGTTCATTATCCTTCCCTTCTGTGTTCAACTCACTAACATATATTAGCTTCTGCTCTGGTATAAGCTTAATTTGAAAACTATCATCAACAAATTCCTCTATGGTCTCATCCTCACCCACTTCTGTAAGTTCATCCATTCTCACTCTTTTAAGCTTTGTGCTCCTCAATTCTGACTCTTTTTAAAAGCTGGGATGCACAATCGTTCCACATTGGCTGTTGCAGCTTCAGACACCTAGATCCAAAACACCAGAAGACTCTCACTAAACCTTTCTGCCACTTTTTTTTCCTTTAGGATATTAGTTCAGTTAGCTCAGTTGGTTGGATGGCTGGTTTGTGATGCAGAGTGCTACCAACAGCATGGGTTCAACGCCCACACTGGTTTAGATTACCATGAACAAGTAACCTTCTCAACTTTTCCCTGTATCTGAGGTGCTATGACCCTCAGGTTACACAACCAACCTCTCTCTCTCTCTAAGGAGAGAGCAGCCCTATGGTCCAGCAAGACAATGGCTTTACCTTTACCTGTAAAACTTGCGTCATGAACCGAGTGTTCTGGTCACCCATCTCAATGGTTCTGATGTTGCTTCATGTCAAATTTTGTTTGGCAACACTGCGGCAAAATTCTCTGAGGCTATGTTAAAGGCACTATATAAATGTAAGCCATTGCTAATAGGCTGCTTTATAAGACTGTGTTATATCAGAAAAATGTGTTAAAGCATTATAGGATCTAAATGCAATACAACAATTGTGTAAAATATTAATAACCTTGCCATATATGACAATCAGCTCTCCTATGGCATTGCCCATGACATGTTAAAGGATTCAAAGTTTTAGGATTTGGTGGAGCGATAATTTTTTCTTGTGGACACAGCATGTAAATACCATATCAGCAAAATCTAAAAGGGAACTTTCACGAGAACTGATTACTGATTACATTGATATTGCTTTGTGTTAAATGTGGAGATAAAAAGAGGCAGTTATATCTGTAAATTTGCAAAATTAGAGTTTTGGAACCTATAAATATATGTATTATAAATATGCATTGGGGATGAGTTATACTTAAAATTAAATAAATCGTGATCTCTGATACATGCAGATTATTTCTTTAAATTTATTATGTTCTAATAAAATCCAGTAGTTTGAAGTTCTCACGGTGGGAGCTCGGGATACAGCAGATTGTGGAAGAGGCTGAGCAAAATCTTGGGAAAGCACATGAGTAGGCAGCGGTTAAAAGAGCAAGTAAAGGCTATAGAAAGAGAGGAGAAAAGATGGCAATTTGTCAGCAAAGGAGGCCAGAATGAATCCTGAACCTGGGCTGGGAAGAGGGAGTCCTTCTATTGCTTGTCTACAATTTCTGAGCCACAAGTTGTTTTGACACGTAATATATGCTGCAAGTTTAAACTGCTTTTCAATTCAGCTACTGTTGAAATTATGACACAAATCCTCAAAACTGGTTCAGAATTTCTATTCCTGTTCCAGATGAGGCAAGAAGTTACATAGTTACTTACCCCAGAATTTTTCAGGTGCAGCTTTCAAACTTCAATTCTGCAATGAAACAAGTGCAAGAATGCTTGTAGGGAGCAGCAGAATTGTAGAAGCCTCTCCTCATCTCCCCACCTCCCTACCTCCCTTTAATGGACAAGTTGCCTCTTTCTGGTAAGTAAGTGGTTTAAATGCTCAAAGCATTAAGGCAAAAATACCCAAAATGAAAAATGAGATCACCACTGCTAACAAGGGAAGCCAAAGATAACACTGGATGAAATGAAGAGCCTTTCAAGTTCTTTAAAAACATAAGCCTGAAAATTACTTTAGAATTCAGCAAAGGAGGACCAAGAAATTGATCAAGAAAGAGAATGGAATGAATTTCAAATGACAAGAGATGTCAAATCAGACTGCAAAAATTTCTATAGGCACACAAAAAGGAATAGATTGGCAAAGACAAATGTTATTTACAAGCAGAGGCAGGAGGATTTCTAATAGGAATTGATGGGGGATAGTGGCCGAGTAGTATTATCTGTGGTCTGTTCAGCCAGAGACCCAGATAATGTTCTGGGGGCCGGGTTTGAATCCCACCATGGCATATGGTGGAATTTGAGTTCAATTTAAAAAAAAATCTGAAATTAAGAACCTGATGATAACCATTAATCCATTGTCGACTGCCAGAAAAACACATCTGGTTCATTCCGGTATTTTAGGGAAGGAAGTCTACCATCCTTACCTGGTCTGGCCTACTTTGACAGCAGAGAGCGGCGGGAGCTGGGCGGAAGCGAGGTCGGAGCAGAGAGGTTGGGTGTATGGAGTTAAATGGAAAGATAAGCAGCAGGATAGCATGTGAGCAGGTGGGTTTAAGCTCGAGGGTTTAGGCCCGAAACGTCAAGTTTTCCGGCTCCTATGATGCTGCTTGACCCGCTGTGTTCATCCAGCCCCATGCTTGTTATCAAGGACACTCGTGTGTTGTTAAGGTAAGGCTTTTCAATTTATATTTCTTGTGTATCGTGTGATTGATTAGAAGTTTAATTGGTTAATTGAATAAGACCGTACCAGAGAAGTACTAGGAATTATTTAATACATAAATTGTAAAAGTTAATTAAATAAGTAGTTATGGCTGGACAGGTGATGTGCTGTAGCTGTAAGGTGTGGGAGCTGGGTGATCCCATTGTGAATGGCAGCGACCACATCTGCAGCAAGTGTTGGTTGCTGGAAGAACTCCGGATCAGAATTAATGATCTGGAATCTGAGCTTCAAACTCTGCGGCACATCCGGGAGGGGGAGAGTTACCTGGACACTTTGTTTCAGGAGGCAGTCACACCCGGTAGATTAAGAAATTCAAATTCAATAAGTGTTCAGGGACAACAGGGTGTGACTGTAAGTGAGGCAGGTAGGGGGATTCTGAGTTCAGGAGTGCAGGAGCCGTAGCCCTTGACCTTGTCCAACAGGTATGAGATTCTTGCTCCCTGTACGGATGAGGGAAAGGGCTGTGGACAGGATGAGCCAGCTGACCACGGCACCATGGTGCAGAAGGCCATTCAAGAGCGGGGAGCAAAAAGACAAGTAGTTGTTATAGGGGATTCTATAAGTAGGGGGACAGATAGTATCCTATGCAGGCTGGATCGGGAGTCCCGCATGGTGTGTTGCCTGCCCGGTGCCAGGGTGCAGGACATCTCCGAACGGCTTGAAAAGATATTGGAGCGGGAGGGGGAGGATCCAGTTGTTGTGGTCCACGTTGGGACTAACGACATAGGCAAAGCTAGGGTAGAGGACCTGTTCAGGGCTTATCAAGCACTAGGAAGGAAATTGAAGTACAGGTCCTCAAGGGTCATAATCTCCGGATTACTGCCCGAGCCACGTGCCAATTGGCATAGGGATAAGAAAGTTAGGGAAGTAAACATGTGACTAAGGGATTGGTGTGGGAAAGAGGGATTCCATTTCATGGGGCATTGGCATCAGTTTTGGAACTGGGGGGGATCTGTACCGTTGGGACGGTCTCCACCTGAACTGATCTGAAACCAGTGTTCTAGCGAAAAGAATAAATAGGGTGGTCAGTAGGACTTTAAACTTCTGAGTCGGGGGGAGGGAAAGCGACAGGGTGTATGGAGTTAAATGGAAAGATAAGCAGCAGGATAGCATGTGAACAGGTGGGTTTAAGCTCGAGGCAGACTAGGAATGCAGCAAAAAGGAAGGATAACTTAGGACATCTAATGATTTCCAATATCTCTAATAATGATAAGAAAGTTAGCATTAAGGCACTTTACCTAAATGCTCGTAGTATTCGTAACAAAGTAGATGAATTAATGGCACAAATCATCTTGAACAATTATGATGTGGTAGGCTTCATAGAGACGTGGTTGCAGGGGGTTCAGGACTGGCAGTTAAACATCCAAGGATTTATAACTTATCGAAAAGACAGGGAGGTGGGCAGAGGGGGTGGGGTTGCCTTGTTAGTTAAGAATGAAATCAAATCAATAGCACTGAATGACATAGGGTCAGATGATGTGGAGTCTGTGTGGGTGGAGTTGAGGAACCACAAAGGCAAAAAAACCATAGTTTAGGTACAGACCTCCTAACAGTGGTCAGGACCAGGGGTACAAGACGCACCGGGAAATAGATAGGGCATGTCAGAAAGGCAAGGTCACGGTGATCATGGGGGACTTCAATATGCAGGTGGACTGGGTGAATAATATTGCCGGTGGATCCAAAGAAAGGGAATTCATGGAATGCCTACAGGATGGCTTTTTGGAACAGCCTGTGATGGAGCCCACAAGGGAGCAGGCTATTCTGGACTTAGTGCTATGTAATGAGCCAGACTTTATAAAAGACCTTAAAGTAAGGGAACACTTAGGAGGCAGCGATCAAATATGGTAGAGTTCAGTCTGCGGTTTGAAAGCGAGAAGGCAAAATCGGATGTAATGGTGTTACAGTTAAATAAAGGTAGTTACAGGGGCACGAGAGAGGAACTGACGAAAAATCGACTGGAAGCAGAGCCTAGCGGGGAAGACAGTAGAGCAACAATGGCAGGAGTTTCTGGGTGTAATTGAGGACACAATACAGAGGTTCATCCCAAAGAAAAGAAAGATTATCCGGGGGAGGACTAGACAGCCATGGCTGACAAAGGAAGTCAAGAAATGTATCAAAGAAAAAGAGACAGCCTATATAGTGGCCAAGAGCACTGGGAAATCAGAAGATTGGGAAGGGTACAAGAACAAACAGTGGATAACAAAGACAGAAATAAGGAAGGAGAGAATCAAATACGAAGGTAGGCTAGCCAATAATATTAGAAATGATAGTAAAAGTTTCTTTCAATACATAAGAAACAAACGAGAGGCAAAAGTAGACATTGGGCCGCTCCAAATTGATGCTGGAAGGCTAGTGATGGGAGATAAGGAAATAGCTGAAGAACTTAATCAGTATTTTGCGTCAGTCTTCACAGTGGAAGACACGAGTAATATCCCAACAATTAAGGAGAGTCAGGGGGCAGAGTTGAGTATGGTAGGCATTACAAAAGAGAAAGTGCTAGAAAAGCTAAAAGGTCTAAAAATTGATAAATCTCCTGACCCCGATGGGCTACATCCTAGAGTTCTGAGGGAGGTGGCTGAGGAAATAGCGGAGGCGTTGGTTGTGATCTTTCAAAAGTCACTGGAGTCAGGGGAAGTCCCAGATGATTGGAAAATTGCTGTTGTAACCTCCTTGTTTAAGAAAGGATCAAGACAAGAGATGGAAAATTATAGGCCGATTAGCCTAACCTCGGTTGTTGGTAAAATTCTAGAATCTATCGTTAAGGATGAGATTTCTAAATTCTTGGAAGTGCAGGGTTGGATTAGAACAAGTCAGCATGGATTTAGTAAGGTGAGGTCGTGTCTGGAAAACCCGTTAGAATTCTTTGAAGAGGTAACAAGTAGGTTAGACCAGGGAAACCCAGTGGATGTTATCTATTTAGACTTCCAAAAGGCCTTTGATAAGCTGCCTCACGGGAGGCTGCTGAGTAAGGTGAGAGTCCACGGTGTTCGAGGTGAGTTACTGGCATGGATTGAGGATTGGCTGTCTGACAGAAGGCAGAGAGTTGGGATAAAAGGCTCTTTTTCGGAATGGCAACCGGTGACAAGTGGTGTCCCGCAGGGTTCAGTGTTGGGGCCGCAGCTGTTCACTTTATATATTAATGATCTGGATGAAGGGACTGGGGATATTCTGGCGAAGTCTGCCGATGATACGAAGTTGGGTGGACAGGCAGGTAGTACGGAGGAGGTGGGGAGGCTGCAGAATGATTTAGACAGTTTAGGAGAGTGGTCCAGGAAATGGCTGATGAAATTCAACGTGAACAAATGCGAGGTCTTGCACCTTGGAAAAAAGAATACAGGCATGGACTATTTTCTGAACGGTGAGAAAATTCATAAAGCCGAAGTACAAAGGGATCTGGGAGTGCTAGTACAGGATTCTCTAAAGGTTAACTTGCAGGTTGGGTCCGTGATTAAGAAAGCGAATGGAATGTTGTCATTTATCTCAAGAGGGTTGGAATATAAGAGCAGCGATGTGCTTCTGAGACTTTATAAAGCTCTAGTTATACCCCATTTAGAATACTGTGTCCAGTTTTGGGCCCCACACCTCAGGAAGGACATACTGGCACTGGAGCGTGTCCAGCGGAGATTCATACGGATGATCCCTGGAATGGTAGGCCTAACATACGATGAACGGCTGAGGATCCTAGGATTGTATTCATTAGAGTTTAGAAGGTTGAGAGGAGATCTAATAGAAACTTACAAGATAATGCATGGCTTAGAAAGGGTGGACGCTGGGAAGTTGTTTCCGTTAGGTGGGGATATTAGGACCCGTGGGCACAGCCTTAGAATTAGAGGGGGTCAATTTAGAATGGAAATGAGGAGACATTTCTTCAGCCAGAGAGTGGTGGGCCTGTGGAATTCATTGCCACGGAGCGCAGTGGAGGCTGGGATGTTGAATGTCTTCAAGGCAGAGATTGATAAATTCTTGATCTCGCAAGGAATCAAGGGCTACGGGGAGAGTGCGGGTAAGTGGAGTTGAAATGCCCATCAGCCATGATTAAATGGCGGAGTGGACTCGATGGGCCGAATGGCCTTACTTCCACTCCTATGTCTTATGGTCTTATGACACCAGACCCACAGCAATGTGGCTGACTCTTAATTGCCCTCTGGGCAGTTAGGGACAGGTAATAAATGCTGCCTAGGCAGTGACTTCCTCATCCTGTGAATGATTGTAAAAAAGAATAGAGAAATGGCAGCAAAGCCAAGAAAGTATTTTGTAACAACCTTCAAAGAGGAAGATTCAAAAGTCTCCCAGAATAATTAAGATCAAAGGGTCTACTGAGTGTAGAACTGAAAGAATTAAAATGCACTGAAAAGAAACATAGTTTTGGAGAAAATAATGGGACTGAAAGCTGAGAATCCTCAGTACATAAAGACCTTTTATCCCAGAGGGTTGAAAGAATTGGTTACCGAGATAGTGCATTCATCTCTCAAATTTATTAATTCAGCAATGATGCCTGAAGATTGAATAAAGGAGAAAAAAAAGGAACTACAAAACCTGTTGGCCTGATGTCACTAATAGGAAACACACTAGCATCTATAATAAAGGATGCAACTACTGGAGATTTAGAAAATAATTGAACAGTATCCACATTGATAAACCTGCTAAAGTTTTTCAAGGATATTACTAGCAGAGTTAATAGGGAGAACTAATGTGGTGTATTCTGATTTGGATAAAGTCCTGCACAGGATGTTAGGAAAGAAAATTAAAGTACTTGGGATATAAGCATGGACTGAGGATTGGTTCATAGGTGGAAAGGAGAGATTAGAAATAAATGCATCACTCTCAAGATTGACAAGTTGTGACGAGTAGAAAAGCATAAGGATTAGTGTGTGACCCCAGCTTTTGGGGTCTATATCAATGATTCGGATGTGGGGACTAACTGTGATATTTCCAAGTTTGTAGATGATACTAAAGTTGGTGGGAATGTAAGTTGTGAGGACTATGCAAAGATTGGCTAAGTGAGTGGGCAAGAGCATGACAAATGGAATATAATGCAGGTAGGTGTGATTTCCATTTTGGTGGGAGGAATTATGGTGCAGAATATTGCTTAAACGCTGAAAGATTGCAAAGTGTTAATGTCCAAAGGGACCTGAGTATCCTTGTAGATAAGTCATATGCAGCAAGCAATTCAGAAGGCAAGCACTATGTTAGCCCTTATTGTGACAGGGTTTAAGTACAAAAACAATAAAGTCTTGCTTAATTGTATAGAATACTGGTTAGCCCAGGCTTTGTGCGCATTCTGCTCCACATGCCAAAAGAAGACCATACTTGTCATAGAGAGAGCACAGTGGAGCTTTAGCAGTCTCATTCCTGGGATGGACTATCCTATGAAGAGAGATTGTGGACACTGGGCCTGTATTCCCTAGAATTTAGGAGATTGAGTGGTGGTGTCACAGAAACCTAGAAAATTTAGAATGGGATAGATAGAGTAGATGTAGAAAGAACACTTCCCCTGGATTTGGGGTCTAGAACCAGGGAATAGAGTTTCAGAATTAAAAGGCTAACCATTTAGGACGAATGAGAAAAGAACTTCTTCACTCAGAAACTGGTAGGTCTTTGAGATTCTTTGAAGGATCTTTGAGAGTGCTGTGGAAGTCAGATATTAACTAAATTCATGATAGAGACTAGCAGGTTCTTAGTTACTACCGAATCAAGAGATATGGGGACAACACAGTAACATGGCATTGAGATAGATGATCAGCCATGATCTGGAATGGCAGAGCAGGCTTCGGGGCGGAATGGTCTACTCATGCTCATATGTTCCTAAAGCTTCTTTGGGAAGCTATGGAGTGAAAGATACATAGGTGAGGAGGTAGAGTGCCAGGTGAATGTGTAGGATAGGGAATGTGAGGAGTAGGAAGTCAGGTGGTCAGGAGGATAATTAGGCTCATTTGGGGTCCAGTAATACAGTTACTAAGGAGTTAAAACTGGTTCTAATCTGTCTAGCATCTCCTCAATAATTATCCAGATAAGTCAGTCAGCAGTCTCTAATTCAAAGTTGAAGACATTTTCAGAGGGCTCCCAACTCAGGACAAGTTTAAACTTTTCAGTCAATTCCAATGTATTCAGTGCATCTGAACTTTAGGGTCCCCAGTTTATACCTCGTGGGATACGTCAGGTTTCTGAAATCTGGAGACATGGGTCAGTAAAACTCTTCAGTGCAGACTTAGGAGAATTTTGCAGAGGGTGAAATTGGCATCTACCAATGCAAATTAACAACCATGACTACTGCCTATCAAAATACATTTGACGTCCCTTCTACACCCACGCAAAGGTCATAAATGACACCTGAAAGCATCTACTCCAATATCATACTGATGAGTACATTGTTCAAAATAGTGAAGAAAGATTATAACACGCTCTAAACACATGGCTACGTCAGAAAGGATTACAAGAATACTTTCAGAAACACAAGGAACTTTTAAAGACGTATTTGGGATCCAAAGTGGAAAACATTGCAGCTTTGGCATTACACCTCAACTTCCATAGTTTTGTCTACTCATTAACCTTTCAAAATCCTTCCAAGCATTCTAGCTTAGATTCACCTGTGAATTTAGATAAACAGTAAATTGCATGCCTAAGTCACAGGATATAGATGACAAAAAAACTGGTGCTCGAGTACAGATTCCCATAAAATACCACTTGCCAATTAAATAGTAAGCACCTTAACCCGAATATTAGTCTCCTACCACCTAATTATTTAAAAAATTATCCTGTCCAGTTCCTCAAAAAGGAAGCCCCTAGGCATGTCATTGGCTCCTGACAGACTTCTCCAAGACTGTTGTTGATACTTCCACCTCCCTCCTTAACTCTCATTTAGATAGCTTTCAGAACTTTGAAAAGGAACAGCATTCACATTCTCCATCCTACTGTTAACTAGGCAGAGCACATTTCCTTGCATTCATTAAATTCTTCAATATCTGTTTTGTACTTCACTGACTCTTCCAAACTTCACAAAATATGGGTTCTTATAATGATCTGTTGGGTTGGATGTCACTTCAAAAGATGATCACACCAGGCACTCACTGACTATGCACCACAGGTCTGTTAAGGAGGTGGTTATCCGCACTAAATTGACTATGATTGGTGAATCACCTCCACGTAATTGCATAGTCACAGAGGTCTACAGCATACAGCCAATAAAAAAAAAGCAGCACCTAAATATTCTGATCTAATTTTCCAGTATTTGGCCTTGTATGCCTTGGCATCACAAGTACACATCTAAATGCTGATCAAATATTAGGAGGCTTTCTGTCTGTAACACCCTTTTAGGCAAGATCCAGATTCCCACTACCCTTTGGGTAAAAATATTTTTCCACACATCCCCTCTCCTGTCCCATGCCTTAAATCTGGTCATTGAACCAAGGGGAAAAGTCTCTTCCTGTCTATCCTATCAATTTCCCCCCATATTTTATATATCTCAATCATGTCCCCCCTCAGTCTTCTCTGCTCCAAGGAAAATAACCCCAATCTATTCAAATCTCTCTTTATGGCTAAAACTCTCCATCCCAAGCAATATCCTGGTAAAGCTTCTCTGCACCCTCTCCAGTGCTATCACATGCCTCCTATAACGTGTCATATGGATACCACATCAATCCTGCCTCATCTTTCTAATAATCTTCAAGTGTGCTACCTGATCTGAAGCTATATTATTGCTTATTGTCATGGGATTAAAATCCTGGATCTCTTTTCCCAGAAGTACTGTGGGATTTCATTGGTTCATGGCAGTAGCTCATTAGCACCTTTGCACAGATAATTAGTGATGGGCAACAAATGGTGGCCTAGCCAGATATGTTCACATCCCAAGCAAGAGAAAAACCAACTCACTCTTGATAGTTCCATCAGAAGTATCAAGTTCTTTAAGACTTTCTGTTGTTGCTGAATGGTTTCCTTCGTAACTAACAGAAACTATGACTTGCATACTTTAGCTTCAGTTTCAAGGAACTCATTGCTTCACGTACTTTAAAGGCCACAAATCAACACTAACCATAACTGAAACAGTATATTGAAACTTACCAGCCATTGATACCAATATAAAGACCCAATTCTACAAGTGCAGCAGCTTCCGCTTTTGTACCATCGAAGGAGTGCACCTAAGACAAAATTATGAAACCTATAAAATCACTCTTTAGTAATTTTTTTTAAAATTCACTAAGTGGTATCTTTTGAGGCAATAAATTATAATATTTTCAGCTTATTTAAAATTATGAAATACGTTGATACATTTGTTACTTGAAAGCTTTCACTGCAGAACCAATCATCATATCAAGATAGCACCTACTGACTATATTAACACAGGCTCAAATCAAGTTTCAGCTTTAATAACTTAAGCATTTGGCAAGGTCACATGGATTGAACAGGTGACCCAAGTATCACTTCAGAAGGCTTAAATAATAAAAGATTCAATCTACAGAGGCAGACTGAGGATAAACAAAGAAATAACGTTGACAGAAACAAGAGACTGAGAGAAGATAGAGAGGTAATGAAGATGCTTAAAATGAGCCGGTTAGGTCAGTTAGCTAGATGGCAGTTGTGTGCTTCACAATAACTCCAAAACCCTAGGTTTAATTTCATTCTTTTTGCCTTCTTCATCCCCAGATGAAGAACTGTGGCATAAACTGCATGAAGACAGAGAAAGAACAGGCATAAAGGTTTGCAAGCTGGATAGTAATCACAAAGGAAAAGATTAGAATATCAGTTGTAATAGAAATTAAATGCATATCTATTAAAAATAAACAGGGAGCCAATATCCTAGGCTGCCAGATGTGGAAAGCAGCAAACACAATCTGTATCAATTCTGGAGAAGATCTTTATACCCATTGATTTATGGACAGCTCTGCATTAGAAAATTCTATGTTTTAGACTACTACAGTATAGTTATGCTTGCAATTCATTACGGTAACTGGATGGATGGAGTAAAGTGACTGGGTGGTGGGGTGGAAAGGCAGGGAGAGGGGTCATGAGAGTAAGGTGGAAAGTGGGGAATGCTGCAAGTAGGCTGAGGTGGGGACAATGGAAGTGGGGTGGGGAGGGGGTGGGTAGGAATGAGAGGGAAGGAAATACTGGATGGGTGAGAGAGAAGCAGATTTCAATTGGGGGTGAGAGTCAGAGGCAGGTTGAAATTGGGTTTGAGACAGAGAGAGCAGGCTACAAGGGATGGGGAGAGAGAAAAACACAGACTGCAAGCAAGCGAGAACAGTTTTAACAAACAACATTTTCTGATGAAGGGTTTAGGCCCGAAACGTCAAGTTTTCCTGCTCCTATGATGCTGCTTGACCTGCTGTGTTCATCCAGCCCCATGCTTGTTATCTCGGATTCTCCAGCATCTGCAGTACCTTTTTATCTCTTTAACAAAGGAACACAGTTATTTAGGGGCTGGGAAAACTTCAAATTTCCTGAGGTAACAAATTACTTGTAAATGAATATGGTACCTCTAGCTTAAGGATGTACATGCGTACTCTTCACAGCTACTCTATTGGGAATTCATGATGCTACGGTTAACTTTAAATCTGAGTTTGGGATCAGAGATGAAGTAAAAAGTGATAAATGCCTGGTTAAAATATTTAAGTTTTGTAAATATGCACTGAAAATGTATTAGCTGTGACCTCAAAAGTCTGCAGAAGATGCGTTCAGACTAATGGATTTTTGTATGTAGATGTAGGTATCAGCTATTTTGAAAAGAAAACTTATGATAATTTATGCCTCTGTGGCAATTTAAATACTGTGGTATCTAGGAAATTAATACATTTCTTGTGGTGTTGAGGATTTAAGTTCAGTGGAGTTTATAATTACTGAAGATATTGCATTTTTTTTCTAATTTTAGTTCTGAGAAAATCCAAGTACTCTATACGTCAACACAAGCACAAGCTAATGTTGCAATGTAACTGCATTACCTAATAAAGGAGTTAGTAAGAATGAAAAAGTAAACCTCAAGAAGATCACAAAAAATATTTTGTTCCCTGGCATAGAGGTGCCAGATTTAAAATAACACTTTAAACTGAGACCTTATCTGCCAACACTTCTCTCTCTCAAGCAACATAACAGATCATCTAGGCATTAATTTGTTTCCTTATTGTAGGAACTTGCTGTCCAATAAGTTATTTACTTATTATTGTTGTCATTATAATAACAATTTCACTGCAAAAATAATCCATTGGTCACGAGGCTCTTTGAAGCATCTTGAAGAGTTAAGACAATATAAATTTGAGATAACAAGGCTGATTTCTGAAGAAGGGTCCAGACCCGAAACGTCAGCTTTCCTGCTCCTATGGTGCTGCTTGGCCTGCTGTGTTCATCCAGCTCTACACCTTGTTATCTCAGATTCTCCAGCATCGGCAGTTCCTACTATCTCTGAATCTCTATAGAAATTCGAGTTTCTTTTTTATATAATTCAATACTTAACACACTTTAGCTGAAAATATTTGCTTTGAGAGTAATGGTGGCTGTGTTCCGAAGGCCAGTGGGTACATGGGACCAATAAGTGTGGAGTTGGAAAAGTACACCTGGTCAGACAGCATCCTAGGAGCAGGGAAGTCAACGTTTCGGACTCTAGTTCCTGGCAACTGCAGTCCTTACGGTCACCAGTGGGTACATGTTCAATTTCACCACACAAGTGATAGCTTATCAGACTGGATAACTCATTGTAGAACTCTCAAGATTTTAATTCCACTGATTTCTACAATAAGCAACTGGCCAAGTCAGTCACATTACCACTCACTCAGTGAATACAAAATAAATTACATGCTATCCTTATGCTTATCACAAAACAGAGGCATTAAATTTTCACTACGTAGTTAAAATTAACCAACTGCCTTATTGGCTTGGATATTTTCTACAACAATTCCCGAATGTAGTATATGATTATATCATAAAGAAGCGTATATTGTGATAATCAAATTCTTGATTCCCTAGATTGATTCACATAACTGTTAGACTTACCACACCTCCAACACATCTGTCAATGTTTCTCTTCATTATATCTACAAAACAGAGTTGAAAAGGCTCAGAATTTCTTTACACATCATGTATGATGTCTTGTTCAATACTTGACATCTGCATCGTAATTGGCCAAATACTCCCCCCACCCCCGCACTCAAGACTGCTCCAATATCACATAATTACATGACTGATCTGACTGTGGCCTCAACTCCACTTTCCTGCCTACTCCTCATGGATTCTTGGTTAACTAGGGAGTTAAAGGCCATCTACCTCTGCCTTAAAAATACTTAATGAAAATGCCACTGCTCTCTGTGGAAGACAATTACACAGGATCGTAACCCTCAGAGAAAGAAAATTCTCCTCATTACTATCTTAAATGGGAGATCTCCTATTTTTCAACCACGTACCCTGGTTCTCCCAAAAGGGAAAAGCTATATCTTTTTGGCATTTACAATATCAAGTTCCCTCAGTCTGATCACCTCTCATTCTTCTAAACTGCAAGTTTCAGACCCAGCTAGGCTAATCTTTCCTCATAAGATAAGCCCTCTTCCCAGGAGGCATGAACCTCACTACACTTCTTCAAACTCAATAATATCTTTTCTTATACAAAAAGTCTAAAACTGTGCACAGTACTTGAGGTCTAGTCTCACCAATACCCTGTAGAACTGCAGCAAAACTTCCTTATCCATTCCATTCCCCGTGCAATAAGTGACAAAAGTTCCATCCACAAACATTGACTCCCTCTACCACTGATGCACAGTAAGAGCAGTTTATAACATCTACAAGGTCACCAAGACCCCTTAGACAGCACTTTCATGACCACGACTCTCTAGAAGGACACAGCAACAGATACATGGGAGCCACAACAACACGTAAATACCATCACATGTAAAAGCCTTTCCAAGCTACTCAGTATCCAGAGTTGGATGTACATTGCCATTCCTTCACTATTGCTCGGTTAAAATCCTGGACCTCTCAGCACTGTGGGGGTGCCTACACCAAATATTCTGCAACAGTTCAAGAAGCTATCTCGACACTGCCATCTCAAGGGCAATTAGGGATGGGCATTATATGCTGGCCCAGTCGGTAAAGACCAAATCCAATGAAATTCTGCAATACTCTTAGAAATCAAGTGTAGGGAACGAGTGCCTTAATGACTACCACCTGGTGGCTCTGACATCCATCATTATGAAGTGCTTCAAGAGGCTAGTAATGGCACACATCAACTCTAGCCTCCCAGGTTGCCTTGATCCACTACAATTTGCCTACTGTTGTAACAGATCCATAGCACATGCCATCTCCCTGGCTCTACGCTCATCTGGATAACAATTACACCTATGTCAGTCTCCTATTTATTGACTTTAACTCTCCCTTCAACACCTTAATTCCAAACAAACTTATCTCCAAACTCACAAACCTAGGACTCTACTCCTACCTCTGCAATTGGATCCTTGACTTCCTGACCTGCAGACTTCAATCAGTAAGGATAGGTGACAACACCTCCTCCACCATAACCCTCAACACCAGTGCCCCGCAAGGCTGCGTACTCTGCCCCTTATACACTCCTTATACATTCACAACCGTGAGGCGAAATTCAGCTCTAACATTTAGAAATTTGATGACACACTGCAGTGGGTCAGATCTCAAACAATGATGAAACAGAGTACAGGAAAGAGATAGACAGTTTAATGGCATGGTGTAAAGACAACAACCTTTCCCTCAATGTCAGCAAACCGAAGGAGCTAGGCATTGACTTCAGGAAGCAGAGTGGAGGACATGCCCCCTGTCTGTATCAATGGTGCAGAGGTGGACATGGTTTCAGTTAGGGCATGTTTCTTTGAGGAGGAGCCAACAACAGCAGCCTATTGCAGTACGGTGGCTCAGTGGTTAGCACTGCTGACTCACAGCACCAGGGACCTGGGTTCGATTCCACGCTCAGGCAACTGTCTGTGTGGAGTTTGCTCCAGTTTCCTCCAACAATTGAAACATGTGCAGGTTAGTCGAATTGGCCGTGCTGAAATGATCTGTAATGTTCAGGGATGAGTAGACGAGATGGATTAATCATGGTAGATGTGTGGTTAAGGAATTTGGTAGGGAGCTGGGTCTGGGTGGGATGCTCTTCAGAGGGTCAGTGTCAACTCAAAGAGCCGAATGGCCTTCTTGCGCACTGTGAGGATTCTAAGATTCCATGATTCTATACCAGGGAGGATTTGAAATTGAGTGTGGGAGTTCTATCAACGGTCTATGAAGCGAGGTTTCAATCCAGGATTTAACATTGTCCAATTAACATTAGTTAAGTATCATAACAAGAAAAATGCCTCAGTCTGGGAGACATGCTCAATTAATTCAGTCGTCATAGGGACAGAAACCCAAACAAAAACCCAATGATTTCTGGACGAATTTTCAATCCTTTTGTGGGAAAGCTGGGAAACTGCTTTTGTGCTCATCATCAAGCAGGCTGCTGGTGAGTGTTTGGTTTCTGTTCGGAGGAAGTGGAAAGAACAAGCAGGCTTTTGATGATTTGATGAATAAGTCACCCACATGCCTTGACAGTGGAACAGCATCCAGAAAAACACAGGGTGACAAAGCAACTTTCTTTAATACTAGAAGTTTTGGTCTATTATAGTGAGGTAAAGTGAACCCCTGCTGATGAGCTGGGGGTGACTGTGAGACTGTTCCTGTATGCTGTATAACAGTCAGAAGTATGGAATTGCGATGCTTCATAAGACACACGCTATTTCAGTTACTTTAAGTCGTAGTTGTGAACGTTACCTTTGTTTTTGAGGCATTAGTAGCCAGTTTGATCTATTTTCTGTTTGTTGGTGCAGAAAATATCTTAAGGGAAATTTCATCCACTGGTCTATTTCCAGTCAAAAGTTTAAAAATTTCTCTCAAAATGTTCTCGGTCTTTTTTTGGAATCATAAAATCCATGTTGGCTGCTATCCTTGTCATCACTGATCATACTAGAAACTCTGCAGCACATAAGGGCAGGTTTTACACAGTTGGGAGTATTTAACCATTGAAGAACTTGATTTTGTATTTGGTAGAAACTGCTATTTTATTTCAATCATACCTAAAAATTCTACATGTGAATTTCTGCAGTGTAGAAACAGAGGCAATTTAGTTTCTTCTGCCAGGTCAAATTGCTTTTCAAAGTATCTGAAAGAAAAGTATATTCTCAGTATTTCAGGACAAAGTTTTATCAATTAAGGAAGACAAAACATGTAAGGAAAAAATAGCTATCAATTAAGGTCTTAATGTCAACTTACCTATGCTGATCACCAATAACGTGACAATGAAGCTCAACATTTTCTAGAGTGTTTTTATTTAGAACTCATTTTAATCCATAAAGAAAAGGACGTTATATAAATAACTAGGGAAGGGCTCTTGGGGCACAGAGGTAGTGCATCTATTTCCAGACCAGGAGAGCTAGGTCCAAGTCCCACACTTTTTTTAAAGTTTATTCATTTGTGGGATGTGGGTGTCGCTGACTGGCCAGCATTTATTGCCCATCCCTAGTTGCTCGAGGTGGTGGTGGTGAGCTGCCTTCTTGAACTGCAGTCCACCTGTGGGTTGATCCACAACGTCACGAGGGAGGAAATTCCAGGATTTTGACCCAGCAACAGTGAGGAAACAGCGATATATTTCCAAGTCAGGATGGTGAGTGGCTTGGAGGGGAATTTACAGGTGACGGTGTTCCCATATATCTACTACCCTTCGCCTTCTAAATGGAAGTGGTCACGGGTTTGGAAGGTGCTATCTGAGGATCTTTGGTGAATTTCTGCAGTACATTTGTAGATAGTGTTGTTGGGGCTACACTCATCAAGGCAAGTGGGGACTTGTGCCTTATAGATGGTGTACAGACTTTGGGAAGTCAGCAGGTGAGTTACTCGTCGCTATTCCCAGCCTCTGACCTGCTCTTGTAGCACTGTGTTTGTGTGGTGCGTCCAGTTGAATTTCTGGTCAATGATTAACCTCAGGATCTTGACAGTGGGGGATTCAGAGATGGTAACACCATTAAATGTCAAGGGGCGGAGGTTAGATTGTCTCTTATTGGTGATGGTCATAGTCTGGCATTTGTGTGGCACAAATGTTATTTGCCACTTGTCAGCCCAAGCCTAGATATGGTCCAAATCTTGTGCATTTAAACATGGACTGCTTCAGTATCTGCAGAGTTGCAAATGGTATTCATTGTGCCATCAGTGAACATCCCCACTTCTGACCTTATGATGGAGGGATAGTCACTAATGAAGCAGCTGAATATCGTTGGGCCTTGGACACTACCCTGAGGAACTCCTGCAGAGATATCTGGGCCTGAGATGATTGACCTCCAACAAAAACAACCACTTTCTTATGCGTCAGGTATGACTCTAACCACCAGAAAGTTTGGCCCCAATACTCATTGATTCCGGTTTTGCCAGGGCTCCATGATACCACACACAGTTGAATGCAGCCTTGATGTCAAGGGCTGTCACTCTCACCTCACTTCTGGAATTCTGCTCTTATGTCCACGTTTGAACATATGCTGTAATGAGGTCAGGAGATGAGTGATACTGGCGGAATCCAAACTGGGCGTCACTGAGCAGGGACTGCTTGATAGCACTGTTGATGACACCTTCCATCACTTCACTGATGATAAAGAGTAGACTGACAGAGTGGTAATTGACCGGCTTGGGTTTGTCCTGCTTTTTACACACAGAACATACTTGAGCAATTTTCCACATATACTGGGTAGATACCAGGTGTTGTAACTCTACTGGAACAGCTTAGTTAGGAAAACGGAAAGTTCTGGAGCACAAGTCTTCAGTACTATTGCTGGAATGTTGTTGGGGCCATTGCCTTTGCGGTATCCAGTGCCTCCAACTGCTTCTTGATATCACATGGAGAGAATCAAATTGGCTGAAGACTGGTATCCATAATGCTGGGGAACACTGGAGGACGCCGAGATGAATCATTCACTTGGCATGTCTATGAAAGCTTTAGTCTTATCTTTTGCACTGATGTGCTGGGCTCTTCCATCATTGAGGATGGGGATATTTGTGGAGCGTCCTCCTCCAGTGAGTTATTTAATCGCCCACCACCATTCACGACTGGATGTGGCAGGACTGCAGAGCTTAGATCTAATCCGTCGGTTGTGAGATCGCTTAGCTCTGTCTGCTTTTGCTGTTTAGCGTGCAAGTAGTCTTTTTTGGTGGCTTCACCAGGTTGATATCTTGTCTTCAGGTATGCCTGATATTGTTCCTGGCATGCCCTCCTGCACTCTTCGTTGAACCAGGGTTGATCCCCTGGCTTGGTGGTAATGGTTGAGTGGGGAATATTCCAGGCCACGAGGTTACAGATTGTGCTGCGGTACAATTTTGCCGCAGTTGATGGTCCAAAGCACCTCATGGATGCTTGGTCTTGAGTTGTTAGATCTGTCCTAAGTCTGTCCCATTTAGCATGGTGATAGTGCTACACAGCACAATGGAGGTTATTCGCAATGTGAAGGCAGGACTTTCTGTCCCCACAAGGCCTGTGCGATGGTCACTCTTACCAATACTGTCATAGACAGATGCATCTGCAGCTGACAGATTGATAACGATGAGATCAAGTAAGTTTTTTCATTCTTGTTGGTTCCCTCACCACCTGCTGCTGACCCAGTCCAGCAGCTATGTCCTTCAGGACCCAACCAACTTGATCTGTAGTACTCTGCCGAGCCACTCTTGGTGGTGGACATTGAAATGCCTCACCCCAGAGTATATTTTGTGCCCTTACCATCCTCAGTGCTTCCTCCAAGTGTTGCTCAACATGGAGAAATGCTGATTCATCAGCTGAGAGAGGACAGTACGTAGTAATCAGGAGGTTTCCATGCGCATGTTTAACCTGAAGCCATGTGACTTCATGGGGTCCAGCGTCAATGCTGAGGACTCCCAGGGCAACTCCCTCCTGACTGTATATCACTGTGCCGCCGCTAGGTCTGTCCAGTCAGTGGAGACAGCATATCCAGGGATGTTGATGGCAGTGTCTGGGACATAGTCATACTCTTGGAATCAGACCTGACAGTCGATGTTATGATGTAATTTTGTGAAAATAACTTTTTTTTTCCCTTGAAAGAAATCCGTAAACATTTTGATGTATAGGGTACAATTTCAAAAATCACAGAATTGGAAATATTGAGGATAGCAAATGTCTATGAGGACAGGCTAGAGGACTGGACAGACAATACATCAAATGAAATTTAAACCAGAGAAGAGCAAATGATGCATTTTGGAGAAAGAATGGGGAGAGGTAGTATAAATTAAAAGATACAATTCTAAAAGGAGGTGCAAAAACAGAGGGGTAATAGGCTTTATGTGCATAAATCATTGAAGGTGACAGAAGAAGTTCAGAATGATTAAAGAGGCAAACAGAATCCTAGAATTTATAAATAAACAGAGTATAAAAAGGAAGTAGGTATAGTGATTTTAATCTCTTATCTTCACGGGTCTAATTCTAGGCACCACGTTTTATGAAATATGTGAAAAGAAGGAACAAAAGTTTTATGAGAATAGAGATCTCAATTGCATGGCTAAGTGAAGCTGGGACTGCTCTGCTTACAGACGACAAGGTTGACAGGAGACTTGTTCAAAATAAATTAGGGAATTAGATAGATTGGATGGGAGGAAACTGTTCCTCGTGGTTGAAAGTTTAAGAATCATTTAAGGTAAATGGCAAAAGAACCAATGGTGACATGTGGAAAACCTCTCTTACCCAGCGAGTGTTTACGATGTGGAGTGTACTGCCCAAGAGGATAGTGAATTGGGGATTCATTACGGCTTTCAAAAGGGAATTTGGTAATTATCCGAAGAGAAAAGAAATTTGCAGGACTACAGGTTGGAAGCAGGATTTGTGGAGTTGCTCTAGCATGGACAAGGAAAGCCAACAGGTTATAGCACAGAACAAGGCCATTCTATGATTCATTACATTATGGAGGACAATAGGCAAATTGCAATTCAGCAGAAGTAGCTTTCATGCAACAATTTAAAAACAGACACAATTGTAATTGTTTAAAGATTTACATACGCGATTGTTATCTCTTGAGCACAGAGATTTTTCATTTCCTTCTAATTACCATTGGGGCTATCCTGATACATGAAGATTGTGTAGATGTCGATAATCTATGGTGGAGAAAGGAATTTGGGAGGGATGAAAAATGTTTGTAACTTAAGTAGACAGCAGAAATAAAACTGAATACTTACTTTAGTTGAATCTCTTTAGGACAAAATTCCAATCTGTCAAAATCTGCAGAAGTAAAAATTAGTAAGCAATATGATTATCAATCATTAGCCTCGTACCCAACCTAGTTACAGAAACCAACCATAATGTTTCCATGGGAAACAACGTAAAGTCAATCCAACAACACAACAGGCATAACTTTTTTATACTTACCCAAACCACATTCTCCAATGGCCACCACTTTCCCTTTGTTCTCTACGGCCAAAGTTTTAAGATCAGACAAGTACTGCTCTGGATTGTTCTGCTCAAATTCACCACAGCGTGTAGGGTGACAACCAACTGTACTATAGAAAGAATCTGTGAGGAAATGGCATGAAAGAGAAATGATCATGTCATATGACATGTCCACAAGCAACACACACATATCTGCAACGGAAAACGTGAACTATTTCTCTGGCAAGTAAGAGATCAAGAGGGTATCAGTCAAGTGTTTAAAATAATATAGAAATTAACAAGATATATACAAATATCACAGCCTTTTATACAGCACCTTTAACATCCAAAGGTGCTTCACAAGAGTGAAGCACAAGGAAATATTAGAACCTATCATCAAAAACTTTGTGAGGAAGTAGGTTTAAGCAGTTTTTAAACTTGGAGAAAGATTGGCTAAGCAGGGTGGGAACTCCAAAACATAGGACCCAGTCACCTAAAACCACAACCAACATCAGTAGTGGCAGTGCATCTCAAACAGTTTTGTTTTCATGTGCTCGGACTGCAGGTCCTGTGTCATAAAAGTCATGATAAAAACATACTGCAGATGTTAACAATGAAACACAAAGTGAAAATGCTGGAGTTGCTAAGCCAGTGTGGCAGTATTTGTGCAAAGGGAAATCAAATTAACATTACAGATTGATGATCTTTCATAGAACTGGGTTAAAAATTAAAGATGTACCTGTTTTAATCAAGTACAGAGTGTGAAGAAAGGGATTTTCACCTTTTCACTTCCTATTATCGAGGCTTTCAAATCCTGTACCAGGTGAAATGGTAATTTAACTGTACCTTATTCTTCAGTAAATAGTATTTGTTGAATTTCATTGGGAAAACCAAATATAGGTTAGGTGAGTGTTCTATTGAACACCTTCATTCTGTCCACTAGCATAATCCTGAGATTCTAGCTGCTTTCTATTTTAATTCTCCATTCCATTCTCACGCTGATCACTCTACACCCATCCTTCTTCACCATTCCAAATGAAACTAAACAGAAGCACAAGAAATCTTTCAATTTGGGATTTTGCAGCTCACTGAAATAGAATTCAACTATTTCACATTGTGGACATAGCTCAATTTTACCAATACAGCTCCAACTTTTGTTCCTTTGTTTCTTTTGTTACTGTTCCCAGTGTCTCTTAATTATTTGTATTCAATCCTGTCAGACTTTCCCTATTGTTCTCCCTCCTCCTTTATTTGCTTACATATTTAACATATTCCAGCTCTGAAAAAAGCTACAGATCCTGAGTATCTTCAGTATTTTCTGTTTTTAATACCCAAGTCCTATGGTTAGTTTTCATATCATTGCATTTTTGAAGCTATTTCACATTTATGGCCAAAGAATAAAAACTGCATACTTGAGTGCATGCTTAAATTCAAGTTCAATGCCAAAATCTGCCATTTTGACCATTAATGATCACAGCACTACACTGTAAAGGTACTTTGCCATTGGACAATTATTAGTTTGCAAATACCTTTATGTGTTTTTAAAAACAAATCATCACTAACATAACGGTGAGATTACTGATTAATAGCAGGAGCAGCACTTCTGCTTATTTCTGGTAATATATTGGTACTTTACATACATCTTTAAATTTTGGAAGTATTTGTATTTAAATAGCATCTTATATATCTCTACACTGTTTTGAGGTAATATTGAATCAAAGGTTTCTGAATTGCAGGCACATAAACAAGGCAAATATTTCACAGCATCGTGGAATGATTACAGCACAGGAGGGAGCTATTCTGTTGTTTTTGTACAGTACAGTAGAAACGTTCATTCATAGTGAGCTTAATGAGCATACGGAAATACGATAATAATGGCAGCGCTTACTGGTTTCTAAGTGAGAATTCAAATGTAATAGTATATTCCAGCTGTTTCAGGACCTTACCTAGATTAGCAGAATGGATTCACATGAAAAATGTTATTCAGAATAAATCCATAACTAAAATGAGATTAGACTCTTTCACCACGAATTATTTACATGTTTTGTTAAATTGCTTCGAGGCTCAGTGGCAAATAAAATTTATGACAAAAATTATTAACTTTTAAGTGTGAAACTTTCAAATTCTGCAGAACATCTGGCAGACTATAATTTCTCACTTTGTAAATGGGAAAGTGAAATTGCAGAATTGTACCGGCGTGAGGAACACATTTTAATCACAGCACAAAACACAATCAAATTAATTGTTACTCTTTTTTCGGTAACACTGTTGTTACTTGGTACATCTTAAAATCTAAAGAATTATTTAATTGAAATCAGCAAAATTTGCACTGAATTCTGCAATAAGATTAATACATCCCTTGAGCATTTTCAAGGAATATATTGAAGCAAAGCCGGTTTCGTAACTGACCTCTTGTCTTTGCTAATTCCAGCGCATCTTTGCTATCTTGCAAACTGCCTCCTGTAATCATGAACTGAACAGAAGAGGAAAAAAAAGACACAAAATGTACACTGAATAATTTGCCTATTTATTCTAGTCTGGAGGAAAGTGTGTTATTTTATATCAAACAGACTTAAGACAAACAGAACAATACAGGAAACAGGACTGTTATCCTGTCACACAGATGGGAAATAATTATCACACGAGACAAGAATAATTTTCAATGCAATTCTTATGATTTCCATGTTCACCGTATTCCACGGCAGGCAATTATTCAAGTCTGATTCTCTGTAGAAACTGATCTATAATAACACATGCAGGATACTGAAAGTACAAAATAATCTAAATTACAAGCCAGACTCAAAACTCTACAATATTATCAAGGACGACCAGCGAAAAGAGCACCTACAAAAGGTATAAACTGGAAAAAAACCAGGTTTTTTGTAAATGCTAGTACTTAGCTCACGTTTTCATGGCAAACATAGCTCCTCAGGACAAAAACCTTGATACCCAAACTACATTTATGTTCCAGCAGCCTCAATTCAGTCTTGATAGGCTATTGAAGATTTCTTTCTGGAAATCATGTCTTTTGCTACATTTAGCTCTTCAAGCCTAGTCTGCCATTTAATATGACCATGGCTGATCATCCACTTTAATGTCTTTTTTCCATGGTATCCCATAGCCCATTTTATCATCGACAGATTTCTAAATACCAATCTCAAAGCACACTCAATGAGTGGGGGTCTATTGCTGTCCAAGGTACAGAATTCCAAAGATACATGACACTGAGCAAAAAACAAAATTTTTATCCAAGTCCCAAATAACTTCCTCCAATTACAAAATTGTGTTTCCTGGTTCCAAACTCCCCTACCATTGGAAATAAATTACCTGCACTTATCCTGCCTATCTCTTTATATTTTCTAAGGTTCAATAACATTACCTCACACCCTTTGGTCCACTGTCCCCAAACTCTCTTCATAAGACAGTCCTGACATCCAGGTAACAAGTCTCGTGAAACTTTGTTGCACTCCCCCTATGGCAATAATATCCTATCTAAGGTAAGGGATTCCAGGTGTGGTCTAACCAAGCAATACAACTGAAACTGGACTTTGCAATTCCTGCACTCAAATCCTCTTGCTATAAAAGCTAACATACAATATCCTTCCTAATTGATTGTTACACCTGCCTTCTTGCCTTCAGTACATTATTGGCACCTTCCCACCCATCTAAGTTTTCTAACCTTTCACTATTTAAGAAATACTCCACATACCTGGTCCTTCTACAAAAGTGCATAATTTCGCATTTTAACTCTTTATATTCCATCTGCCACATCCTGTCCATTCATTAGGTTTGCCCAAATCCTCGATACTTTACATTTTCCATGTAGCATATATTCTTCTTCAGAACATACATTTCTCCAAAGCAATCTTCCAAGTAATATTAATTTCATTTAATTCCTCATTCTCCCTAATCCTTGAAATGTCTGAACTTGGGAGACCAAGTAAACTTCAGAGTTCCTGCAGGCTTCAGTTTAATTATGCTGAGTGATCTGGTAATTCAATTTTAATCTAGTGTATCTCAATATTCAAACTGTATTCAAAAGGAATTTAAAAATCAATATTTTAGAAACTCTTGACAGAAAACAGAATTTGGTTACCTTTTGAACTCCAGTTTTGACAGCTCTCTGTATTACATCCAAAAAATCATCTGTAAGAGTGCACAAAAAAATTCTGTGTCCTATAACTTCTCATTCAAGACAAGAGATCAGGTGTTTTGATTGTCCAAGATCCTGGTAAGTAAATAATGTTTTAAATGCAGGAGGTAATTGAATTTAGTATTGTGGTAGTAAGCAAAGGCCTTATGATTTCTCAAGATATTGGAGGTTGATGCTGCTAGCTATCTGGATTTTTGGACACACAGCAACTACAAATTAAGTATGCAACTTTTTTTTTTGCAAAGAGATGTGTTGCATTTCCATAATTTGTTGGTGTTCGTTTTCTCTGTCTAACTTTTGTTTGAACATTTAGTTTAATAAAATTAGATAATTAAAATGCAAATAAATGAGTATATCACCTTCCAGAGCACTTTCTTGGTACAGTAAACAAAATTCAGTATCTCTTAAGGGTTAATCCTTGATTGGGGTGACTGAACACCCGAACAGCACGTGGGATAACAAGGTGTAGAGCTGGATGAACACAGCAGGCCAAGCAGCATCAGAGGAGCAGG
>JAHRHZ010000074.1:8299558-8362150 GCA_024137785.1 Ginglymostoma cirratum | reverse complement strand
TGGATCTGTCAAGTTTATTCCAATGTCTGTTTAAAAAGTATTAAAGAAACTGAAGTGATTAATAAGAAATAAAGACAATTAAATGAACTGCAGACAAGAGAAAGGATACACACAAATGGAAAACCTGAGAAAATCAAGGCAAGTTATCTTACGTTCATAAAAATAGAAGATCTATTATGATTTTTAAAAAGTGAGAAATGATATTTATTTTTGTACTATGAATGGATCGGTGAGATTCCATTACGCATTTAGAGCTACAGCACAGTAACAAATTTGAGATTTGGCGATACAGCATTATGAACCTTTACAGGAATGAATGCTACTGAAAAACCAATATTTTCTGAAGTGTCCTTCACCTTGGAACGAGAAGTTTTAAATAATGAGCCTGCAATGCTAATAAACAGAACTGGCTTTCATTTTAGGGATATCATTTATCCCTACTTACGCTTAATCCTTGTATCTGTATTTTATCTAAAAAATTTTTTACTTAACTTTCAGCAATATTGTGACAAACTAATCTTAAATGTTGTTTAAAGCTAAAACTTTGCTGCTTTTTAAAAAAAAATTGTAATACAAATCCAATCTAAAAGATTCTTAATTCACAGTTCACTGACCACACAGAGACGCTTGATGGTCGTGACATAGTACCTATACTTTGAAGGCATTTCAATGGCTATAAAATGGAATAGAACACCGAGCTCATGAAAGGCAAGCGCCACAACTTCTATTCAGTACGTGTTACATTTCATTGGGGTAGCATGCTGGAAATCAAGCCCCACTATTCTTCGAGTTATCACAAAAGTTGAAGATTTTAGAGAAGACTACACCATCCCCCAACTTACCCAGGTTGACAAAGTATAGGCCAAGTTTCCGTACTTAATGAGGATGACTACTTAGAGGCATAGAGTCATACAGCATGGAAACAGACCCATGAGTCCTACCAATCCATGCCCAAACCATAACCCTAAACTAAACTAGTACCACCTGCCAGCTCCTGGCCTTAATCCTGCCAAACCTTTCCTATTCGTGTACTTATCTTAGTGTCTTTTAAGTGTTATAACTGTGCCGGCATCCACCACTTCCTCAGGAAGTTCATTCTACATGCAAACCACCCTCTGTAAAAATTTGTCCCTCATATCTTTTTTAAATCTTTCTCCGCTCACCTTAAAAATATGTTTCCCTGGTGTTGAAATTCCCCATCTTAGGGAAAAGGCACCTACCATTAACCCTTCATGATTGTACAAATCTCTATATAAAGTCACCTCTCAAACTCCTACATGAAAAAATCTCCCAGCCTATCCAGGCGTTCTTTACAAGTAAATTCTTGCTACATGTAAACAATCATGAACTTTTGGCATATAAATCTACTAGCTGAAATTCAAAGATAGTGGGAACTGCAGATGCTGGAGAATCTGAGATAACAAGGTGTAGAGCTGGATGAACACAGCAGGCCAAGCAGCATCAGAGGAGCAGGAAGGCTGAAGTTTCCAGCCTAGACCCTTCTTCAGAAATGGGGGAGGGGAAGGGGTTCTGAAATAAATAGGGAGAGAGGGGGAGGCGGATAGAAGATGGATAAAGAGAAGATAGGTGGAGAGGAGACAGACCTGTCAAAGAGGCAGGGATGGAGCCAGTAAAGGTGAGTGTAAGTGGGGAGGTAGGGAGGAGATAGGTCAGTCCAGAGAGGATGGACAGGTCAAGGGGGCGGGATGAGGTTAGTATGTAGGAGATGGGGGTGGGGCTTGAAGTGGGAGGAGGGGATAGGTGGGAGGAAGGGCAGGTTCGGGAGGCAAGGACGAGCTGGGCTGGTTTTGGGATGCAGTAGGGGGAGGGGAGATCTTGAAGCTTGTGAAGTCCACATTGATACCATTGGGCTGCAGGGTTCCCAGGTTGAATATGAGTTGCTGTTCCTGCAACCTTTGGGTAGCATCATTGTGGCACTGCAGGAGGCCCACGATGAACATGTCGTCAGTGGAATGGGAGGGGGAGTTGAAATGGTTCGCGACTAGGAGGTGCAGTTGTTTAGTGCGAACCAAGCGTAGGTGTTCTGCAAAGCGGTCCCCAAGCCTCCGCTTGGTTTCCTCGATGTACAGGAGGCCACAACGGGAACAGCGGATGCAGTATACCACATTAACAGATGTGCAGGTGAACATCTGGTTGATGTGGAAAGTCTTCTTGGGGCCTGGGATTGGGGTGAGGGGGGAGGTGTAGGGGCAGGTGTAGCACTTCCTGCGGTTGCAGGGAAAAGTGCTGGGTGAGATGGGGCTGGAGGGGAGTGTGGAGCGGACAAGGGAGTTACGGAGAGTGTGGTCCCTCCGGAAAGCAGATAAGGGTGGGGAGGGAAAAATATCTTTGGTGGTGAGTTCGGATTGCAGATGGTGGAAGTGTTGGAGGACAATGCGTTGGATCCGGAGATTGGTGGGGTGGTACATGAGGATGAGGGTGATTCCATTTTGGTTGTTATTGCGGGAAGGGGGTGTGAGGGATGAGTTGTGGGAAATGCAGGAGACAGGGTTGAGGGCGTTCTCGACCACTGAGGGCGGGGGGGGAGTTGCAGTCCTCGAAAAACGACGACATCCGAGATGTACGGCAGTGGAATGCCTCATTCTGGGAGCAGATACGACGGAGGCGAAGGAATTGGGAATAGGGGATGGCATTTTTGCAGGAAGGTGGATGGGAGGAGTGTATTCTAGGTAGCTGTGGGAGTTGGTGGGCTTGAAATAGATATCGGTTTCTAAGTGGTTGCTGGAGATGGAGACAGAGAGGTCCAGGAAGGAGAGAGAGGTATTAGAGATGGTCCAGGTGAACTTAAGATTGGGGTGGAAGGTGTTGGTGAAGTGGATGAAGCTCCTCGTACCCATGGCCACCCCACTTTGTCTGTAGGAAGTGGGAGGAATTGAAAGGGAAGTTGTTGAGGGGGAGGACGAGTTCGGCTAAGCGGATGAGAGTGTCAGTGGAGGGGGACTGGTCGGGCCTGCGGGACAGGAAGAAGCAGAGGGCCGTTAGGCCATCTGAAAGGCCCTCCGCATGGGGAATGCAGGTGAATAGGGACTGGACGTCCATGGTAAATATGAGGTGTTGGGAACCGGGCGATTGGAAGTTCTGGAAGAGATGGAGGACGTGGGTGGTGTCACGGACACAGGTAGGGCGTTCCTGGACCAAGGGGGAGAAAATGGAGTCCAGGCAGGTGGAGATAAGTTTGGTGGGGCAGGAGCAGGCTGAGACAATGGGTCTACCAGGGCAGTCAGGTTTGTGGATTTTGGGAAGGAGATAGAAGTGGGCGCTGCGGGGTTGGGGAACGATGAGGTTGGAGGCTGTGGGTGGGAGGTCACCTGAAGTGATGAGGTTGTGGATGGTTTGGGAGATGATGGTTTGGTGGTCGGGGGTGGGGTCATGGTCAAGGGGGCGGTAGGAGGTGGTGTCAGAGAGCTGGCGCCTGGCGTCGGCGATGTAGAGGTCAGTGCTCTATACTACAACTGCGCCTCCCTTGTCCGCGGATTTTATGGTGAGGTTGGGATTGGAGCGGAGGGCTGCACCTTCTGCGGGGGAGGGGGTGAAGAGGTTGAGGTGATTGATGTCACGATGGCAGTTGGAGATGAAGAGGTCGAGGGAGGGTAGGAGGCCTTGGGGTGGTGTCCAGGAGGACGGGGTGTGTTGGAGGTGGGAAAAGGGGTCAGTAGAAGGAGGGTTAGGCTCACGGTTGAAGAAATAAGCATAGAGGCGGAGGTGGCGGAAAAACTGCTCTATGTCCAAACGTGACCGGTATTCATTGATGTGTGGGTGGAGGGGGACAAAGATGAGCCCTTTACTGAAGACTGACTGTTCGTCCTCAGTAAGGGGGAGGTCTGGGGGGATGGTGTAGACGCGGCAGGGCTGGGTGCTGCTGGCTGTGGAGGTGGTGGGCAGAGCGACGTCGGCATCGGCTGTTCGTGGAGGTGGGCGGAGTTGCGTTGGCGGTGAGCGGAGCAGGGTAAGAGGCGGCAGCAGCAGTGACGGCAGGTGCGTCCTTAGAGTCTACGGTGTTGGCCTCGGAAATGGAGGCAGTGGCATCAGCAGCGGTGTCAATGGCGTTCGCTGTCCCGGAAGTGGTGTATGCGGCGGTGGAGGGTGTGATGTCCTCCATGGTTGCTCCAACAGTGGCCACACGGCCAATGGCGGTGGGCACATTGTGGGGAAGGTCCTGGGTAGGGTCGAGGATCTGGGAGGTGGAGGAAGCCCATTTTGGGTGGTAGGCACCAGTAAGTTTACTGTACTTACGGTTTTTTGCGTCCAATAAAGCTGAGTTGAATTGTGAGTTCAGGATGTGGATCCTACGAAGAATAAAAAACAGGAGAGGTCCTTTGCAGGTCTGGGAGAGGGAGGCTCTGAGCTGGGGTAGGCTTGATTGTAGTGCCAGGAGATGCCGGCGCATTGCTGCGAGCGTGTGTTTCAGGAGTCACAGGGAGAAACGCTTCTGAAGGATCTCAATGTTCTCAATGTAGACACTGTCATGGGTGGGGCCAAATTAGGATGGCCTGAATGTGGACTGTAGTCCATTGGGGATGATCTGGTTCCGTAGGCAGGTACTAAGAAAGGTGATGTGGCTGCAGTACCTGGTTTGCTTCAGGACGTGGTCGAGCAGTTTCAAGGACGAAGAGATTACGAGAGAGTTGCAGTGGGAGAGGGATCCACTGAGGTTTTGCAGGAGGGAGGAGGGTAACTTCTTCGTAGGCATCCTTAGAAGAGACTTCGCAGTGGGGTTAAAATTGTTTCAGAGATAGTAGGAACTTAATTCAAACTGCCTTATAAACTTCCCCTCAATACACACGTACTGGCAGAGAAAAAAAAATTTATGGGTGGAAGGAAAGATGGTTCAGTAGTTCCTATCCACAGGGTTTTCTGAGATGGTCCTTTTGCTGATGAGAACACTGCCTCCCAGTCTTCTTTCTGCAACTTTTTTCATTTGTTTGCAGGCAGTACAGGGTGACTGGTTCACACACATAAAAGGTCTTTGACTTTTCAATTAGAATTCACAGTTTGAAGCAACAGGAAAGGAGAAATAAACTGGTTTTCTTCCAGATTAAAGTAGTTTTTGCTGCAGAGAAAAGAAGCAAATTTTGCTCTTCCAGAGCCCCAGTTGCTTCTCCCAAACATTCGTGTTCCCAAGTCGTTCAGCCACTTGACAGCCAATCCCATATGTTGGAAGGCAGAAGGCTTTGTTATTGATAACTGGTCCCTTGTCTACAGACCAATCAGCTACTTGTTACCAGCCAAAACTCCAATCATACACATCCTTTGGCTCTAGCTTGTCTGCAAACTAGATATCCACGACTACTTGAACAAGCAACTGTGCAAACAGTACTTAGAATGAATATCAGATTACTTAGAGTCATAGAGCTGTATAGCATGGAAACAGATCTTTTGCCAACTCATCCATGCTGACTAAATATCTTAAAATAATCTCGTCCCATTTGCCAGCATTTGGCCCACGATCTTCTAAACCCTTCCTGTTCATATACCGATCCAGATGCCTTTTAAATGTTATAATTGTACCAGCCTCCACCACTTCTTCTGGCAGCTCAATGCACATACGCACCACCCTCTGAGCAAAAGGGTGCCCCTTAGGTTCCTTTTATATCTTTCCCTTCTCACCTTAAACCTATGCCCTCCAGTTTGGACACCCCTATGCTAGGAAAAAGACCTTAGCTATATACCCTATCTATGCTCACGATTTTATAAACTTCTATAAAGTCACCTCTCAGCCTCCGATGCTCCAAGGAAAATAGTCCCAGCCTATCCAGCTTCTCCCTATAGCTCAAGCCCTCCAACCCTAGCAACATCCTTGGAAGTCTTTTCTGAACCCTTTCAAGTTTCACAACGTTCTTCCTATAGTAGGGAGGAGACCAAACTGAATGCAGTATTCCAAAAATGGCCTAACCAATGTCCTGTACAGCGCAACATGACTTCCCAACTCTTATACTCAATGTACTACCAATAAAGACAAGCATATCAAATACCTTCTTCACCATCCTGTCTACCTGCGACTCTACTCTCAAAGAATTATGAACCTGCACTCCAAGGTACCTTTGTTCAGCAACATGTCCCAGGAACTTACCATTAAGTGTATAGGCCCTGCCCTGATTTGCCTTTCCAAAATGTAGCACCTCACATTTATATAAATTAAACTCCATCAGCCACACCTCAGCGCATTGGCCCATCGGATCAAGGTCCTGTTGTACTGTGAGGTAATCTTCTTGGCTGGCCACACCACCACCAATTTTGGTGTCATCTGCAAACTTACTATCCACCCTTCCTGTGTTCACATCCAAGTCATTTATATAAATGACAAAAAGCAGTGGGCCAGTATCGACCCTCAAGGCACATCGCTGGTCACAGGTCTCCAGTCCGAAAAGCAACCCTCCATCACCACCTTCTGTCTCCCACCTTTGAGGCCGTTCTGTATCCAATGGCTAGCTCTCCTTGTGTTATTGCTTATGAAAAAATGCAGCAATCCTTCGGCTATCTTTGGTTTTAAAAACAGTTATGTTCCCATTTCAGTTCATAATCAAAAATACAGTAAGAGATATAGTTTTTACAATAGGTTAAATTTTAACAACATGACATACAGTTCAATGCTGTATATTTGATTCACATTGCACATAATTTCCCATTCACGAAAACCCCATTCACGGTGGAAAACTAGGCCAGATTTAAAACAAACAAGCTAAACCTTTGATATATACTAACTTGCAGTCTTTTTTCAATTTTCTAAGATTACATAATTTTAGAGCGAAGACTGCTACAAAAAATATAACAAAGCTGTGTCCAAAAGCAAAATCGCAATGATCTGAAGTGATAAATATTTCACCACTTTCAAGTGTTTTAAATGTGTTGCCCTCTTCCTTAAACATACTGACTAATAGTGCAGTGAAAGATCAGAGGTACTGCATTAACTCAAATTGTGTTCCCTGAAGTGTGGGGCTAGGACTGGAATTCAATCAAGTCTGATATTGTTATTAGTCTTTTACAGTAGTTACCAGTTAACAATCAAGAACAAGAATGATTCATCTTTCTGCTTCCTAGTTCGAAGCATTAATTGTACTCTCAAGTCAGTCAGTTGATTCAGGCAGGACAACAGGTGGAATTCTCCAACTTTTTTTTGGTAAATGAAATTCATTCATGGAGTCTGGGTATCGCTGGCTTATCCAGTAGTCATTACCCACCCCAAATTGCTCAAAGGGTAGTTCACAGTCATGTACTGGCCAGACCATTGAAGGCTGGCATATTTCCTTCTCTAAATGGGCATGAGTGAACCCAGATGGGTTTTTACAATAATTTTATTGGTCAGAGCATTGAGTATAGAAGTTGGTCGGTCATTTGTGGTTACACAGGACATTGATGAGGTGACTTTTGGAATACAGCATTCAGTTTTGGTCTCCCTAATAATAGGAAGGATGTTGAAAGGGTTCAGAAAAGTTTGCAAGGATGTTGCCAGGGTTGGCGGGTTTGACCTTTAGGAAGAGGCTGAATAGGAGTTGGGGCTATTTTCCCCTCGAGCATCACAGGCTGAGACGTGACCTTATATGGGTTTGTGAAATCATGAGGGGCATGGATAGAGTAAATAGGCAAGGTCTTTTCTTCAGGGTAGCGGAGTCCAAAACTAGAGGGCATGGGTTGAATGTGAGAGAGGGATAATTTAAAAAGAACCTATGGGCAACTTTTTCACATCGAGGGTGGTGCATATATGGAAAGAAGTGGTGGTGGAGGCTGATACTATTACAACATTTAAAAGGTATCTGGATGGATACATGAATAGGAAGGGTTTAGGGGACTACGAGCCAAATGCTGGTAAATGGAACAAAATTAATTTAGGATGTCCGGTCGGCATGGATGAATTGGACTGAAGGATCTATTTCCATGCTGTACATCTCTAGGACTCTATGGCTAATTGACAGTGGCTAAATAGTCACGATTAGAACAGCTCTTTATGGATTCAAATTCCATCACCTGCCATGGTAGAATTCAAACCTTTTTCCCCAGGGATTTAGCATGGGGGTGCTGGATGAATAGTCTAGTGACATTACCACTACCTCCCAAGTCACTGTTCAAATGGTGGAACCAGAGGTAGGTTAGGAACCTGAATAGAAAGCTCTTCAACTCAGTCATACCTCACCTTTGCATTCCCCAGTTAATCAGGGAGCATAGTAAGATGACACATTTGAGTTGTCAAAGGAAGAACTTCTTAAGAAAGGGACAAAGATGGCACAGGTTGGAACAGACTACATCCTCAGTACTTGGGGCACTTTATGTTGTATTAACTACAGGAATGAAGAGGGCACCTAGAAAAGCTGCTCCCCACAATTCTCACTCTTACCATACGTCCTGCAGTGATATCTGACGGATCGTAATGAGGTGAGCTCTCAAGGATAGGAGGAAGAGGACAACCTTTCCAACCAAGTAGGCATGTTTGATTTGAGCAAGGAAATTAGCAACAGGACAGTGGTGTCTCCAACCTTCTGGACTTCAGGACCGTGGGAAAGGTGAGCAGAATTATACCTTCAGTATCAAGCTGCATGCTAACTTTCCTAGTATTCATTTACATGGTACACCTCAAGTAAACATACTTCAGGACTTCAATGATTGTCTCTCCAGGCACCTTCCATTTCCGTCTGAGCATCCAACACATTCACCTGATCTATTATTATCTTGTACCTATGCCTCACTGTCACTTTCTATAAACGTTGTTCTTCACCCCTGACTGGGGGGGGGGGGGTGCAGACTGGGAGGATGGTGAAGCGCAGACGTGGGGGGAGGGAGTGAGGTTTCCAAGGGCCATGGATCGGCCCGGTACTGGCACATGTGCCCCGTTGTCGGTGGCAGGTCTCAGGGACATTGTGGGGCAAGAGACGAGTTTGGGGGAAGTCACTCACTCACCGATAAAGGTGAAGCCACCCCCCATTCTCCGCACGGACGAAAGAGCAGCCGCCATTCGCTCCCGGAAGTAGTTCACCCCCCCCGTCTGACCCGTGACCCGAGGTGGGTTGAACCCGCGGTCAGAGGTTACCAGCAAGTCACCGCCTCTTGACAACGCGCGACTCAAAGGCTCCCTCTTCACCGCGAATTATCGACAGAAATCACCGCCTGTGATCTGGGCCAGTTTGTGTCATCCGATTCACTGTGAATCTGTTTGTACTTTCCTTCGGGATATCACAAAAAAAAACACACAGCCTGGGTGACAAATGTTTTTTAGGTTCGAGTGATCTCGAACTTGGAGTAACACCGTCCAGATTTTCCGATGGACACACGGTCGTTATTCCAGCGGAGATGGAGTTGGGCCTGGGGACCCTGCGGGATTCCTCTGTTCCCTGGAACTCTCCGAAAATCTCCTTTCAAATCGGAAAATTCGAAGGATTCCGATAAAATTATGAAAATAGTTACTCAGGAAAAGTTACCCGAACCGACCGTAACGTGACAGCTCCCTGGAACTCAACACCCTTCACCCTGCTGTAAAGGCCCCATTCGTTCCCCCAAACACACTCCCAGATCCGAAACCCTTCGAGCCAATCCTGCATTCACCCGATTCAAACTCAAGCCCTCTTCAACGCCGAGCAGCCTATCCCTCTTTCACCTTCTGGTGCTGACTCTCCCTTTACATGCTCCAGACCCATGCACTCCTTCCTCACCCCTTTCCCCCCACTCAAGACCAGATCAGCCACCATCACTCCATCCGTGCCCGATTTCCCGGGACACGAACTCTCACCTATGTCGCACTGGATCTGACCCCTTCTTCCCCCAGTTCCGGACCTCAACATCCCTCCACCAAACTGACAATCACTCTCCATCACCAGTACCAGATCTGATTTTCTCCCTAGCCCCTTATTCTTTTTTCTACTTAAAATTAAGAAGGTCTGTAATGTGTAACTTTTAACTTATTTCGTTTGTCTAACACTATACTATAATAACTGCAACGTTTAACTCTTGTTCTTTCTTTCTGCCTTGTTCTTAAGATTCTGTGCCTACGTAATTCTACCTAAAATGGTGCCTTGTGTGGCGACATTATACACTTTTCACTGTACTTCTGTACTTGAATACACATGACAAAAAATCAAAATCATCGCTGCATCATTTACTTGGCCACCTGGCACACTAGCTAGCTGAGGCTCAACTTATTTGGAGGGCTGCACCCCTACCCTCCAGGCACCATAAATTAACACACCTTATGTACTTAATTGAGAGTAGCTGTCTATGATTTTGGACTTTTACATTTTACAGCAGCTGACAAATTTTTACAGTGACTTTACACTTTACAGCAGCTTCAGAAACTAAGCAATTACTTTGTCTGTTATCACAGAAGAGGATACTGAAAATCTCCCAAAAAACTAGGTAATCAAGAAACTTATGAAACTGGGGAACTGAAGTAAATTAGCATACATAAAGAGGTAATACCTGGAAAAGTGATTGGATTATATGTTGATAATCTGGACCAGATGAGCTACATCCTAGAGTTTCGAAGGAAGTAGTTTTGGAGACAATGGATATATTAGCAGTTATCTTTCAGAATTTTATAGATTCTGGAAAGGTTCCTGCAAACCTAAAAGTAGCAAATGAAAGCCCTCTATTTAATAATGGAGAAAGAGGGAGAATGGAAAACTACAGACCTGTAGGTTGATGTAAGTAGTAGTGAAAATGTTTGATATTGTTATAAAGGTTATGATAACTGGCCATTTAGAAAATAATGGTAAAATTAGATAGAGCTAATATAGATTTATAAAAGGAACTTGTGTTTGACAAACGTGTTGGAGTTTTTTGAGGATATACCTTGTAACAGAGATGAGAGGTCCAGTGCATATGGTGTATTGGGATTTTCCAAAGGCCTTTGATAAGATCCCATAGAGGGGACAGATTCTTGTTGTTTTCTGAGACTAAGAGTGAAGTTGGGACTGAAGCAGGTGGTACTTCTCTCAGAACAAGATTTTCATGCAATTACATTCTTCTCAGTCCGTCGTATATTTGTTGTCATTAAGCTAGCTTTTTAAGGCCAATTTTGTTTATTGGATTCAAATTTCAATATCAGCTATGGTGAAATGCTTGTGCAATAGTATTTTTCAGTTTTTGTTTCAATCCCCTCATTTGGGTGTATTTGCTCTGTGTATGAACTCTTTGAAAGAGATCTCAGGCCCTTGTATTTGTACTGCACATTGTTTGTGAGGATTTCTTGTGTGAGATGATTCAGGAGGAAGATAGTTGTTAATTTTTCATTTGGTTTGCTTGCCCTGTACACCCCTCCCTCCACACTACATTTTCCTCCTATCACTGTTGATGACTTTCTCCTTTTCTCTGTTGCTTATCTGTTCTTCTTCAGTCTCCCCTCTGTGCCTGTAAGCCATTTCATTATCTCACTTGATATTCCTCCTCTTCTCCATGATCCTTTCCTTTGTCTTACATCACCTGATTCAATTCATCTGCTGTTTATCCCTCCCAGCCCACTTAGTTATCTATTTTGTGCTCCCCTACCCTTAATATGCAGATCCCACACTTCCTTGTCCCTCTTGCCCCTATGATTCTTTGCTCTACATTCAAATTTTCTCCCTCCGTTCCCCAGGGTTCTTCCAGTGTCCCCGACAATTATGCTTTTTAAGTTCAATTCTCTATTGTCTCTTTTTTACCTAACCCATCTTTATCTAAATCTTTTAAGTTGTGCCCCTCTTGCCTTCCTGCTTAGCTTTGTTGGCATCAGCCAGTGTAGCTGCCTCACTTGGGCAGATTGTTGATCTGGTCAGATTTCATCCCTTACACTCTAAATGTTTGCACAAAAAAATGGTTATGAAGAAGTTAGGTTACTGAAGAAGTGTGTACCGACTGGAACATGGAAGAAGTTTTCCCCACCAGGTATGTGCTCATGTATATATAGTTGGGTTCGTGAGCACATATTCCCATTTTTGCCTAACAAGGTTGTAGCCGTGAATTTAATTCCAGCAGTCTAGGGTATTACTGAGCATTCGTGGTATACTAATTAATGCACAAGAGGTACTGACCATCAGGATCAGGAAGGCCAACCTGCCTAAAGATTCTGAAAACTTAATAGCAAATCTTTACTCTGCTATCTAGAAACTGAAGTTTTGCTTTTTCTTCTGCCCAATTAAGTTCCTGTGTCAGTCCTTCTAAAGGCGCTAGGTGATCCCAGAAGATTCCACCCAGGGGAATACTAAATACAATTAGAATGCATGAGATTCAGGGTAATATACAAATGTGGATTGAGAATTAATTAGCAGATAGAAAGCTGAGAATAGTAATAAATGGGTCATTCTGAGGATTCCAGCCTGTCACTAGTGAGGTATCACAGGGATCAGTGCTAGGCCATAGCTGTTCACCATTTATATAAATGATTTGGATGCAGGACGTAATTGTAAGGATCTTCTAATTTGCTGATGATACAAAACCATGTAGGAATGTAAATTGTGAGGAGGTTGCAAGGTGGCCTCAAGTGAGCTTAGACAGGCTAATGAATGGGCAGGCACATGGCAAATGTAATAAAACATGAATCAGCCTGAAGTTAATTACTTTTGCTCAAAACAAAACAGGAATTAGAATATTTTTTAAATGGTGAGAGCTTAGGAAGTGTAAATGACCAAAGGGACTAGAGTGTCCTTGTCCATGAGTCAATAAAAGCTAGCACGTAGATAAAGCAACCAATTAGAAGGGCAAATGGTATGTTAGCCTTTATTGCAAAGTGATTTGAATACAGGAGTAAAGATGTCTTGCTGCAGTTGTCTGCAGCCTTATTGAGACTGCTGTTGGAGTATTGTGAGCAGTTTTGGTCTCCTTATCTAAGGAAGGATATACTTGTTGTACAGGGAGTGCAATAGAGGGTCACCAGATTAATTGCTAGGAGAGCATGATTCTCCTTTCACAGAATTATTGCATTTCAGAAGGAGGCCATTCAGCCCATCATGTCTGTACCACACCATTACCACTCAAAGAAAAATCCAGTGCCCGCTTGAATGCCTGAGTTGAATTTGCCTCCACCACACTTCCAGGCAGATTCAGGACACTCAGGCTTCAAGTATTACAGGACGTGACAGGTAGAACTTTCAGAACTTTTTACAGAAATCTGTGGAGAAGAACTATTACCCCCTGACTTCCATATCATTAACACCATTGCTGTTTCAGCCCTTCATGAAGGGTGATGGATTATTTTGTGGAAACTATGGAGACATAACCTTCTGCCAACATGATGTGGAGGTGCTGGTGTTAGACTGGGAAGGACAAGGTCAAAAGTCACATGACACCAGGTTATAAACCAACAGGTTTATTTGAAATCATAACCTTTTGGAGCACTGTCCCTTTATCAGGTGAAGTGAAGAGAGCACCCTGGCACAGACTTTATAATCAGAGAGATCAAAAGATCATACAAATGGTATGAGTGGAGTGTCGACAGGCTGAATAATAAGTCTCTGCAGGTGATCAAGAGTATCAGGCTGTGTGAGCAAAGTGTCAACAACTGAATAACAAGTGAAGGGATAACCGATAATCCGATTAATTAAGGCAGAGAGATAATTACAAAAAATTAAAAGTAAGGTGGTGCTGGAGACAAACCAAATGACTGGAATAACATGCTAAGTATAAGAATTGCATGCCGAGGGACTAACAAAAATGACAAGTAATCAAAAACTCTACAAACTAGTTAAGGTAGAGAGATCATAGTAAGTTATCAAGGTGATGGGGTAAAAACAGATAGGAAGATTTTAGAGAACAGTGTAAAGGAGTCACATGTAGTATGACATGAACCCAAGATAATGGTTGAGGCTGTCTTTAGGGATACAGAACTTGGCTATCAGTTTCTGCTCAGCAATTCTGCGATGTTGTGTCTCTCGAAGGCTGCTTTGGAGGGCACTTACCCGGAGATCGGAGGCTGAATGTCCTCAACCACTGAAGTGTTTCCTGACTGGGAGGGAACATTCCTGTCTGGTGATTGTTGCATGGTGTCCATTCATCCATTGTCTTAGCATCTACATGGTCTCACCAATACACTATGCCTTGGGGCATCTTTACCTGCAGCGTACGAGATAGACAACATTGGTGGAGTCACATGAGTATCTGCCGTGTATGTGGTGGGTGGTGTTCCCATGTGTGATGGTAGTATCATGTCGATAATCTGGTATGTCTTGCAGAGGTTGCCATGGCAGGATTGTGTGGTGTTGTGGTTGATGTTGTCCTGAAGGCTGGGCAGTTTGCTGTGAATGATGTCTGTTTAAGGTTTGGCAGTTGTTTGAAGGCGAGAAGTGGAGACGTAGGGATGATCTTGGCGAGATATTTGTTGTTACCGATGATATATTGGTGGCTGCAAAGAACATTGCATAGTTTCTCTGCTCCAGGGAAGTACTGGACAATGAAGGGTACTGTATTGGTCGTATCCTGTGTCTGTCTTCTATGATGTTGTTGCGGTTTTTCGCTGTGGCACATCAGAACTGACGATTGATGAGTTGAGCAATGTATCCTGTTCTTATGAGGGCATCTTTCAGCATCTTTAGGTGTCTGTTGCATTCCCCCTCTTCTGAGCAGATCCTGTGTTTGCACATAGCTAGTCTCAAGAGGATGGCTTCTTTAATATATTTAGGGTGGAAGCTAGAGAAGTGCAGCATTGTGATGTTATCTGTGGGTTTGCGGTCAAGTGAGGTATTGTTGGAGATGGGTGTGTCCAAGAGACTGAACCTGAAGAGTAGTCCATGGTAAGTCTGATGGTGTGATGAAACTTGTTGATATCGTTGTGTAGTCGTTTCAGTGATTACTCGCTATGAGGCCAAAGGAAGAAAATGCCTTCGATGTTTCTGGTGTATAGCATTGGTTGGTGGTCCTGTGCAACAAGGAAGTCTTGCTCAAACCTGTGCATGAAAATGTTGGCGTATTGGGGTGCAGATTTGGTCCCCATGGCTGTTCCATGTATCTGAATGAAGAACTGGTTTTTGAAAGTCAAGACATTGTGGTCAAGGATGAAGTTGATGAGTTGTAGGATAGTGTTTGGAAATTAGCAGTTGTTAGTATTGAGTACCGAGGCTGTTGCAGTAATGCCATCATCTTGGGTGATGCTGGTGTAGAGTGCCGAAACATCCACCAGGAATGTTCCTGGTTTGACTGGTCCATGGATGCTGAGTTTATGTATGAAATCTGTAGTGTCACGACAGAAGCGGGGGTTCCTTGTACGGTGGGTTTCAAGATGCCTCAACATAGCCAGAGAGGTTCTCACACAGGGTCCCATTGCCTGATACAATGGGACATCCAGATGTGTTGGTTTTGTGTATCTTGGGAAGGCAGTAGAAATCTCCTCTGCGAGAAGTACACAGGATGACAGGGCATAGGATACTGTGAAGGTCTGGATCAAAGGCCTAGATCAGTCCGTTGAGTTGACGGGTGTGTTCTTTGGTCGGATCGGTGGGTAGTTTTATTTTTCCTGATTGTTTAGCTGTTATCACGCTACTTTGCAGTGGTCTGTTCTGTATGACAATGGATCCTCCTTTGTCTACTGGTTTGATGTCGATGTTGTGGTTAGTCTTGAGAGCATGGATGGCGTTACGTTGTCCTTGGGTGACATTCTGCACTATCTTATGAGCACGGCTGATGAATCTGGCATTGACGTATCTCCTGACAGCTTGAGCATAAGTGTCGAGTCTAGAGTAGCAGCCTTCTGGAGGAGTCCAAGTCAACTCTTCCATCTTTGGTTGCTGCACTGCAGATCTCTCTGTCAACTGTTCTTATTTGTTGGATGTCTCATTGGGCTGGCTGCTGATATCTTGGGGTTTGTGGAAGAATTCCCGGAGCCTTATTCACCTGATGAATTCCTCTGTGTCTGCTGCCAGACCAATGGGGTCCATTTTCATGGTGGGGCAGAAATTGAGCCCTCAGCTGAGAACTTTGATTTTGTCTGGTTGAAGGATGTGGTCAGCCAAATTGACTTCCTGTAGTGGTACTGGTTTCAACTGTGATATTGGGGAGACTTGGTTACTGCTGGTGGTGATGCCAAGTTTCTCCAGTTTTCTGTTCTTGGTGTGCATGTAGGTGGTGTAGTTCCGTTGCTTCACAGATACTCATGTGACTGGGCCAATGTTGTTTGTCTCATACGCTGCAGGCAGGGATGCCCCAAGGCATGATACATTGGTGAGACCATGCAGATACTAAGACAACGGATGAATGGACACCATGCAACAATCGCCAGACAGGAATGTTCCCTCCCAGTCAGGGAACACTTCAGCGGTTAAGGACATTCAGCCTCCGATCTTCGGGTAAATGTCTTCCATGGCTGAAGGGTGACCTTATAGAGGTTATAAAATCATGAGGGGGATGGATAGTCAAGGGCTTTTTCTGGGGTAGGGGAATCCAAAACTAGAAGGCATAGGTTTAAGGTGAGAGGGGAAAGATATAAAGGGGACCTAAGGGGCAACTTTTTCACACCGAGATAGTGCGTAAATGGAATGAGCTGCCAGAGGATGTGGTGGAGGCTGGTACAATTGCAACATTTAAATGGGATCATGAATAGGAAGTGCTTAAAGGGATATGGGTCAAATGCTGGCAAATGGGACTAGATTAATTTAGGATATCCGGTCAGCATAGATGTGTTGGACTGAAGAGTCTTTTTCAGTGCTGTGAAACTCTATGACTGAGTTTTGACTCAACAACAAACTTCTCAACTTAAAGGTTGAGGGTCAACATTAAAATGACATTCCAGTGCAATCACGATTTACAAAATGCCGATGACTACATACTTTGGCTTATGCAGCAAGTGTCATTCTGACCACCTCCAACCTCTTCAACTCCACATGAAAAATAGTTTGCCTCTCACTCAACAACAATGAAATCAATATCCTTCACTAATCCTCCCCAAGTCAATTATCTAAATCTTGTTTTGTTTTTAATAGAATCCTTTTCACGGAGAGAAAACCAGGAAATAAAAAGATAATGACCTCCTTCACTTCTTAATCATTTTATGGAGAATGCAACAATGACTGGGGCTTTTACGGTGCAATGGTAGTATTCCTACGTCTGAGCCAGGAGGTCTGGCTCAAGTCTCAACCGCTCCAGGAGTATGTAATAACATCTCTGAGCAGGTTGATTGGACAATGTATACACTTTTGCTGTGCAAGGAGTTCATATTATCTACAAACATTCAGCAGGGAGCAATTCTGGGATTTGTAGTTTTAAAAATGACTGGGTCATATGCATGGTATTAAAGGAAAAGATTCATCCTCATTGATAAACTTGCTAAAATAATTTAGTTTTTCCTATAAAAAAATCCGTGGAATGTTTTCTTATAATAAAGAAAGGTTGCATTTCATAAATATAAAATTGAGTATTGCTGTAAAAAGGACAAGGTGCCAAAGCTTTTTGTCTTGTATGCATCAGGACAGATGCAAGAATAATATATTTCCAAGGAAGTAACAATTAATACTGCATGAGTACATGGGTGCAATTCATTAGCTAGTGGGCTCTGATTGGTGCAGATATTGCTGTCAAGAACGAACCAGGGAACAGTCAGCCCCTGAGGTTTAAATAGTAAAAAAAAAAGTCAACTCTAAAAAATATTGTTCCACATTAGGTGTAATTCCGCAACTGAACAGCACTTACTGAACAATCGCAAATTTGCTGAGAATTACACTAAGATCATATTTCAGGTTATCAGCTAGACTTACAATATAACTCTATTACACGTACCAGAATCAGCATGCATTCATAGAGGGTGCTGTCCTCCACAAACAACTAGAACATGCACAGGAATTGTACTTTTATCAAAGTATGGCAGACAATTATTCCCTAGTGCACTACCAATGCCAGTGCCCCTACAAATCAGATAACTGTTCCCTAATGCATTCTCCATGACAATTCCCAGAACCAGAACCAACCATTAGTTCTGAGATAGAAGTCTGTTTAATCACCTATAAAGTCCTCCTATTCTCACAGAAGTAATGCCCTACATGTTATATGTCCAAAAGCAATTTTCAATTCATGCTGTCTGATTATGATTGTACAATTAGTACCAAATTATGGGCTATTTTGTGCTTGGAACCTGTGTCCATTAAGACTTCCGTTAAGACAGCCTTACATAAAAGCTTTAATACCTGTCAGAAGAAAATATTTTAATCTTGTCTGTGTAGTTTGCATTTGAGTTAACGTACTAGAAGAGACTCTAACGAGACTTTAATCTGTTGATGTTTGGCTCTGGACAAGAAAACAGGTGTTTCCACTTGCACATCCTTTTTTGTCAATGTACTGTAATTCCAGCATTTAATGTAAGAAGTGACAACAGTAAATCTGGGATCTTACACATCCATCAAGAACAAGAACTAACGATGACAATAAACTGGAATAGGAGTTTACATCTGAAAGTAGGCAATAAATTAATATCAGATTAACCTTTGAGCATGCTGTAATTAATATTTGCACCGTTAATCTCACTGTTCGATTTAACAAAGCTGAACTAGGACATGATACAATTATGTGGACAAAATTATATAAAGCATTATACATGCAGCTCACTAATACCAGCCAAAGAAAGCAAGCCATTAATATTCATTGGTAATAAGGCAATGAACTATGAAGAATCACATTGAGAGTCATTCTGCATGCCTGTGTAATAATATATTTTAAAAGGTAAACATTCAAAACACCAAGGGGGTTTACTGTTGAGCTACAAGCAGTTTGTCACTTTCATCACAGCAGAGAGATTTATTGCTTGGGTCACCTTAAGCTGTCTAGTTAGATAGAACACTTTTGATTACCATTTTAAGGGCTATTATTGAATCGTGATATTTTGTACCAACTGTAATATAAGAAGCAAACCACAAAGACAAGCAGTTAAGCCCAACATTGCACAGGTGAATATATGTTTAAATCGATGAGAATATTAGAAAGAAAGATTCTAAAATAAAATTACTATTTTTGTGAGCTTTTGAAACGTGTGGGTGAAGATTCCAAAAACTAAAGACATATACTATCCTATAGAACTCCATTACTGTATATTTGTGTAAAGCAAGACATTAGTATTTGTGGTATCTATAAAAGCCATGACGGGGTATATTCGGATGATGGGAATGATTCAAGATGCTGAATCCAGCAGGGTTAGGCTTCAACTCAACCAAGCATGGATGCAGTATGCTGAGAGTATAGATATTTGTCTCTTTTCATGGGAATGCTTAGGTGAATTTCGTAGAAGTATCAATAAGTTTTTGGAACACTCATGGAATTAAGCGTTATGTGGATAGGATGAAAAAGTGGAATTGCTGTAATTGTCCAGCTATTTTCTTATTGAATTACAAAGCAGACTCCAAGAGCTATATGGTCTACACCAGCTCTAATTTCATATGTTTTAAGTGATATTATAGGAACTGAACCAAGAATGGTAGCTGGCACAAAGGAAAGATTGAGGTTAAGAGTATGAAATAGTTGCAGTTATTTCTAAGTATCTGTTTGAAGTTTTTAAGAAATCAAAGAGGTTAGTGAGACAGAGAGGAGAACATTCGACCTATTCAAAGGCATTGAAAAATACTTTTTAACATGAAGAAGGTTTCTGTCTCTACTTACAATTCAGCCAGAGGGTGCTAGTTCTTGTCACCCTCCTTGTTGAAAAGAATTTTCAGCTCCACTCTGCTCCTTCTGCCAATTATTTTACATCTATGTGCTTGATTATTTTTGGTGAATTTTATGATGGAAATCAGAACTTTGACCAAATAGAATGATCCAGCATAGAAGGTGACCATTCAGCCCATTTGGCCTGTGCAAGTACTTTGAAGGAGTTATCCAGTTCAACCATTTCCCTGCCTTTTACAAAGCACAACTTTCCTCACTGAATAGACTTTGTAGCTGTGGGTATGTGCAACTTGTTGGGCTTGGGTGATCTGTTTCTGGTGTTCCTTAATTATGAGCGCATGTGGTCTGACTGTGCAATGCCATAGCATAGCAAATTTTAAGGAACTGTATTTTGGTGATTTTTTGAGGGATTTGAGGCAGTAGGGTATGACATTCCATTTTGGCATTAGTAACTGAACATTGCCTGAAAACAGCTGGCATAAAAAAGAAAGTCCAATATGATATCACTTGCCTGTGACATTGGATCTGTTTCTCACATTCAAATTACAAATCAGCATGTAAGGAATGAGTTGACCAGACTGAGTTAGCATGAATGGTGCTACTGATTTTTCTTTATATTGTAGTGATGTTAGCTTTTAACCATTGTTAACTAGGGAAATATGATTAGATCTTATTGTCGGTGATCATTGAACGTTTGAACTGAATCTGACCTGACACTCTGGCTGTCAGTGTGAAGCAGTCCCTATTTAATAAGGGAATTTAATTAAAGGTATGCAGTTGCATGCTGACTCCTAAATTTCTGTGAGCTGTAATTGTTGACTATGTGTGCAAGGACAAAAGTTAATTTTCCAAAGAGAAACTTCTATGTAAATGTGATCTTTTAATTAAAGTTTCTGTAGAATAGGGTAATTAGCTGGTGTTATATGGTATAGAATCATAGACGTACTTATAATTAAAGGTTTTGCTGGGGAACAGCAATTATGTGTAACAAGAGCAACATTATTGATAAGATAATGAGGTCAGGAGTTACACTGACCTTGCTTGGAGAGAACAAAAAAGCTCCTTTGTCAGGAAGCAGATTAATGAACTGAAGTTCATTGATAATACCAATTAGATGCTTCTTACATGGAATTGTATTTTAACTTTTGATATGATAATGTAATGCAGAAACATGCAAATTGTCGCGTAGTCAGAATGAAGGAAATGTAGATAAACACGATAGCTTGTAACTAGTATCTTGATTTATAGGGATTTGAATAACCAAAGATATTCCCATCTCTCCAGAAAGCAACTCAAGTATGATTAAGTGAAGCAACAAAGGGCCACTATTTGCCTGTTGCTCATACTTTTGAGTGCCCTTCCCAGGTAATCTGAAGTAGACTGGGCACTTTTCAGCGCCAAGAGAATGGCCACCTTTGGGCCATTTATGAATTTGTATGATACACAGCAATAGATGATTTGATCAGGGTAGTCTTTAACCTACAGGATGGCTTTGATGTCCCTAATTCAGCACCAAGTTTGCACAGCCAACAATTGGCTCAGGCCCTATTTATGAGGCTGACAATAAGGGCAATTTTATAGAACATGGAACTGAAGTAATCCCAGCATGTATACTGACCATTGAATGTAGGTTTGTAGTTAACAATAGTAGAGAACCCCTTGACCAATTTCTCAACTTGTACGTGGAGGAAAGGGAGCTCGTTTGACTTTTCTCATTTTCTGCCTCCTCTCCTGTAGTATTAATTTTGACATTCCCCATGCATAGGTATCCTTGTGAAATATCCTGATGATTACAAGATGAAAATCATTTTTTCAGCAACAGTTATGTTCTGTACTACCACACAAGATATTCTGAATGCATGAACCTAGACTGAATCAAGTTGGATAGCAACAAGAAAAGTTTGAAATTGGGCACGGAAACTTACTGTTCGTAAGTACAGGAAATGTTCATATGTCTGATCTTCAAAGTTGTACCCCTCCCCCAACCATATGTGAGCAGGCTCATGAGAGCGAGCATTCATAAATTGGACATTCGTAAATTGGTGTCGCCCTGTATTTGTTTCTGAATCTTCCATTGTCTTTGAAGAGCTTTTGAAAACCTGGACAATTTATATACAGTATATTGTCTACATTTCATGGACAAGACTTCATAATGTGTCTAATTGAAGACAAACAATAAATCCTCACTTTAAGCTGCAATTGTGTTCCTGAAAAATAGAACATCATATAAAAAATCTTTAAGTGAATTTTTTTTGGTTAAAACTCAAAAGTAGGTTGTGTTATGGGAAGATATCAAAGAGGATTCTTGAGTTCTGTGTGCAGCAGTCCAAACAATGTTTATTCAGAGCTCTTTTACTACGCATGGGAGAGGCCAGAGACCACTCCAAATCTGGCTTTCACAATGGGGCCCAGTTGCCCTCTTAAAAACAGCTTAAATTGCAGGAGAGATCAAACAACACTAACTTTCCTCAGCTGAATATAACATTTTTATACCTTTTGCACTAGAACTATTGCATGCAACATTGATGTCATGGTCATCCGCTTCCCCGTAATCTATATATCCAATCTAGCAAACACACAATCAATGCTGGACCACTCTATGATCAGTCCTAGGTCCTCCCTTAATCACATGATATCTACCAGATACCTTTATCATCTGTATTTGGATCTTACAATACATCCGACAGTGGTACTCCTTCCCAAACATTTGCCAGCTGCATCACACTAATTGCCAAAAAACTGGATACCTACTTATCGCTAAGAACTCTTGCAAATTCTATACTAACATTAGTATGGAAGATTAGGAAGGATATTAATTTCTATCAATTGTTATAAAGTCTTTAAAATCAACTCGAACATAAGGTGACTACAATTCTGTGACACAGCTGGCAAATTGAGAACAACCCCTCTCTCACTTCAGCCTGAGAGATCAAACAGGCAGTCCTCCTAACTTGCAGCTGCAATTACGACTCGCACTATTTGCATGCTGTAAGAGAATGTTAAACCAGAGTCTAGTTCTCGAATGAATCTTTTACTGTTTCTACTGTACTGTTTCTACATTTTCCATTACTAATTTTCTTTTCTTAATAAAAATCGTCTATTTGAAATCCACTGATGACGATGAAATTCAATCACTTTACAACTTTACCAAATCATTAAATGGAACTTGTTGAAACTTAGACGTATAACTAGGGGATGTAACATATCTTTACACATATTTTGTAATCTATTTCTGTCACTCTTCCCTTGATCTTTGGATGTAAGAATCTGCAATTGTTTATATCTCCATGTTTTACAAACTCATTATTCTTTTAGAGGTTGTCTGTTTACATCATTTGCTACTTTATCTTTCCTAATAATGCAGTGAGCTTCTTTTACTGCCCACAAACATTTGTTCAAGGAATTTAATTAACCCTTTCAGACTCCTTTGTTGTTTCATTTCTAACTTACAATTATCTAAACAGTTCAGAATACTGTAGGATCAGACTTTTCCTTCTACTTTTTACTAAATAACAAACTTAGGACCTTGGCTTAACTAGGCTTTTCAGAAATGCCCCTTATTAAAATGCTTGTGTGTTCAGAACTGCCTGTTTACAGAAACCTGAGGAAATTCCCCAATGCTTCTTCTCACTAGGGCCCTTTTATGACTCCCCACAGAACCTTTCATTATCTTATCCAATAACTCTGTATGGAGACTACAAGTCTGGCTGTGAACTTCTGTTATGTGTAACTGCCAACCCCTTTCAGCCATCTTGTATCAGGTAAAAAGCCCCCCAGGCAGCCTTTAGTCGTGGACCACCACAACAGGTTGCTACCAGACAAAAAAATTAAACATTATACCCACTAAGGTAAAATATGTTATGTTGCTAAATTCCTCCATTGGTCAAAGATATAACTTTAAAAATAAAACTTACAAATGAAATACGCTAACCTTCTACTCACATTATGCTCATCCTCTGTTGCTAGCCACAAATTCTGCTGCAAAACCTTTCACTCATCATACATCTGCAAATCAATCTTCCCAGTCACTTCAGATCCTTTGTCTCATTGACTGTCTAACTCGCAGCCTTTGCTGCCATTGACCCTTGCTGTCACTGTTGAACATTTGTTTCATGCCCGATACTGCTTTCTGACCTTCCCAGTTCCATTGCTGTCATCCCTCCCTCAACTTACTTCCTTCTCCCAGACCTTCACTGTAGTACAGGGCAGTTAGTGTTAAATGATGAGCGGGAGGGTCAGGGAGCATCAGAGGCCATTTCAAACTGTCACTGATTGAGTCATACAGACCTATGTTAGACCTGTCATGAAACAACTTAAAACAAAACTCACAATATTAAATACAAATATGGGCCCCAGTAACCAATGACAGTCAAAACAGAATGATTTAAAACAGGGTAGCTTAAAGTAGGGGCTCATTGTAAATTAGTCTAGTAACCTCCTCTGGACATTTTCCAGAGCTTCTTCCTTCAAACAACATTTTTTGTTGTAATAGTTTAGTACCTCCTTGAAGATCATACTTTAGGACCCATAGCATAGATACTAGATCATTTTACCTTCGGTCACAGAGACAGAACCTTGGTAACAACAGCACTGTTTTTATTATCTCGTGTTTCCAAGTGCTGACCGTGATCTTGCCACTTAACTCACCGTTTCTTAACCTGTGAGTTAAGAAACTGATGATCAGAATTGAAAATCTGGAGTGAACGGAACTAAAACCATTTCTGTTCCTACCACACAGTGGCACCAGAGAGCCTTTGGAAGCGTAACATCTTCAGACACCTATAGCATACACAAGACAGCAGACCGGATTTTGCAAGGAGTAGCAATATCACACACATTGCCACATCTATCCTGTTAAGACACTTTAGAATCTTACATTCTGCAGTCAACTTACATCTTCTCTTCTAAACACCAATGGACATGAGGCTGAAGTATCCAATCTTTCCTCATAAGACACTTTCCGTTTCAGGTATTAGTCTCGTAACCTCCTCTGGACATTTTCCAATGTATCTAGGTCCTACTTCAAAGTAAGGAGATCAATACTGTGCACAATACTCCAGACGTGGCCTCACCAAGCCCTGTTTAAATGAAGCATATCATTTGTATTTAAGTCCCATCAACAAAACATTCTCTTAGCTTCCTAATTATTTGCAGCACCAGTATACTAACCTTTTGTGATTCTTGCATTTGGACTCCCAAATCCATCTAAATCTCAGAACTCTGCAATTTCTCATCATTGACACAGGATGCTTTCTTTTAATTTTTCAACCAAATGGACAGCTTCACATTTTTCCACGCTACACTCCATTTGCCAGATCTTTGCCCACTTAAATTAACCTATCCGTATTCTTTGTAGTCTCATTGTATCTTCTTTAAAACATCCTTTCCTACCTAGTCTTGTGTAATCAGCAAATTTAGCAACCATATCTTTGGTCCTTTCATCCATATCATTAATATAAATTGTAAATAGTTGCAGCCTCAGCACTGATCTCTGGGGACACACAATTGGTTGCATTTTACCAACCAGAAAATCCATTTATGTCAATTCTCTTATCAAATCTCTTCTGTAAATCTATAACAGTACATCCATTAACTCCCCTTTATTGAGAGCACATGTTCCTTTTCAAACTATACAGCCAGTGAATATTTGAAGTGTAGCCAATTGTTTTAATTAAGTAAATTAATTTGTACACACTAAAATCCCATTTTCCACATGATGTTGTAACATCTTTTTCGTTCACCTTAACAGGCAAATAGGGTTTACTATGAAAGGTTCTGCCTACAAAATGCAGAGCTCCCTAATTATAGTACTTGCAAACTTTCTCTAATCTCAATTACATTCTGTTATATTTTTGTAATTTCATTCCAGATATTTTCTCCCATTGATCATTACTAATTAGTCCCATGAGTGGATCACCACCTGAAGTGTACCATTTCTTGACCAAAATATCATAATGAAAATTTGGCCTGAGGATTGCACCTTTACTTTGTACAGAAGTTACTGCAATATATCATTTATGGCAATGAGATACTCCTCTCATTGAAAGGTTGACAGGAAATAAACACTTATTAAGTTGAGACACAAGTCATTGACCAATAAATAGTTTTACTTACATAATATAGATAAGTGAAGAGTAAACAGACCCCTACAATGAAACATACATTCATGGAAGGCAGAGAAATGTATAAAAGGTTTGATGTACTTCTAAAGGCTCAATCATGCTTCTTAGACAGTCCCTCAATCCAGAATTATGGATTCTAAGGTCTAAACCTGCCTCCAGTGGGGCAGGTGGTATTTGGTGAGGAGGGTGGTTGAGATGCTTCGGTGATTGCATGTTCCTTACACTACTTGTACTTTGCCTCCATCTGGGCCTGTTTGAGAAGATTGAAATTATTGGCAGCTTTGTGAAGGCTTCTCCACTTTTGGTGGATTTGAGAAAGCAATTCAAACAAATTGGTGAGGATATTCTTGAAGCTTTTCCTCTGCCCTCATGGTAACCGCCTGCAGTGACAGATTTTGGTGTAAGAGCTTGTTTTTAGAGTTCTGTGTCAGGCATGTAGACGTTGCACCCTACTAACTTAACTGCTTGATTATAACCAATGCCTTGATGTCAGCCTGAGAGAGGGCGCTGAATTTTGGAGTGTTAATTCTAGCACTGGATTTGCAAGATTTTGTGAAGGCAAGAAGTGTTGTTCCTCAGTGTTTTATTTCCCCCTCCAAATCCACTTTGATTTAGTACCTTCCTACTCTCCCTACCCCCAACGCCTCCCCCTAACTTTGTTGATTTGCATTGCCCATAATGGACTTTTCTTGCAAATATTCAATTGCATACACAAGTGTTATTCCTAATGGTGGTTACTAGTTTAAAAAAAGTTAAGAAATGCCATGGTGATTTTGGTGGTGAGAAGGCACTTTTGTGTAGAAAAAAAAAGGTGTGGTGTTAGTTCCTGAGTATTACAAATTTATTTTTGCTCAGCTAAGAGTCTGTAAGTTGCTAAATTAATAAACAAAATAGACTTTTCCTGTGTATTCTTTTTTCTATTTAATTTTAGCTGAACTAAAAAATAGTGGATGGCAGGTCAAGCCAGTCCTGTGGAATGCACATGCTGTTCCAAGTAGGAACTCCAGGATGTCTCTTGTGAACTGGACAACTGTTTGGGCAGGAAGTGTTGAAAACTGGAGGAGCTCCTGCTTTGGCTTTGGAACTTAAGTAGCAACTGGAGACACTGATGCTTCATGAGACTAAGAGTTATGTGAATATCATATTTTTGGATGTGAGAAAATTCAAGCTTATATTGTGTAGGAAGAGGAGGAATAGGTGACTACGTATCAGTCAAAGAAAGTGAGGACAGGTGATATGGGAGGTTCTTGAATGCATCTTGCTTTTTAACATAAATACTCATGAGGGTAACGGTCCATCTGGGAAAGGCAGCCAGAGTCAAATGCATGGTGGCATGGTTGGCTCTGTAGCACAGAGTGAGCAGAGGAAGTTTGGGAAACAAATTGCGGATTCTATAGGGGAAAAGACAGAGTTTTACTTCTACTCTTTCATGAGTTGTGGGCATCATTGGCAAGGCCAACATTTGTTTCCCATGCCTAATTGCCCTTCAGAAGGTTGTGGTATGCCATCTTCTTGATCTGCTGCAGTCAATCTATAGTGTGGTTAATAAAGAAGTTCTGGGATTTTTATCCATTAACAGTAAAGGAATGGCAATATAGTTCCAAGTCTGGATGGTGTGGAACTCACTGGTGATGGTTTTCTCGTGCATCTGCTTTGGTTCAAAATTATCACTCTTGAGTCTGTATGGCTCAGATAAGCAAAGATTTGCAGGAGAGAAGCACATCTCAATTGCCCAAAGAACCTCTCAAAAAGTGCAGAGTTTTCAGAACATGTTTATATTTCTCAGCTTCATGCAGCCTTCAATCTTGGGTCTGTTAGCTTCCATAGTAACTCAACTTTCTTCATTGGTTTCGGTTCCCTTATCTTCTTGCTGTATGTAGCAATGAGTAATAAGCTGTCATTGTTACATTTGGGCAAAATGCAGTACTTATTTTGAGACTATATGCACTTTAATAATAACCCTAATAATATTAACTCTCTTGTCCCTAATCAGATGTCCTTATCCTTCTTGGTTGTTGAGATTGTGGATTTGGAAGGTGCTATCAAAAAGGCATTGGTGAATTGCTACAGTGCATCTAGTATCTGGAGGGTGTGAATGTCCAAGGTGGTAGATAGGGCACTGATCAAACGGATAGCTTTGTCCTGGATATAGACTTACTTTATAAGTGTTGTTGGAGTTGCATTCATTCAGACAAGAGGAGTCTATGCCATTACACTTCTGAATTGTGCGTTGTAGAGGGTAGGCAAGCTTTGGGAAGTGAGTCACTCATCTCATAATTTCCAGTCCCTGACCTGCTTTCACAGCCACCATGTAATTTCTGGTCACTGATAATCTCCGGATATTGATATGGGTGGCTGTGAAAATGAATTCAGTATGGACTGTTGCCTCCCTGGTGACAGGGTTCTAGATGTCACTGAGTAGTTGTAGAACATTCCAACAAGGGGGCAAAATGAACTGCGAAATAATGATACATACTGCGAATAGGGACAGAAGTTGAAAATAGAATGAGGTCCTGTAGGCAAATTTTAAGCAGCTATGAAGGAGAAGCGGGCAAGAGTTCAACTTACTGATGTTCTGGTTATTTCCAATGGGAATATGCATAGGCTGGATATGTTGCAGTTGAGATCAATATCCTTGCAGGGTGGATTGTAGATGAGATTTAAACTAACTTGGCATGGTGATGCAAACCAAGCGGTATTATCAGAAAAGAGGAGTGAGATAAATAAATGATAGGGAGAGACAGCCAGTGTTAGGGTAAGAACCCAAAGGAATTAGCTGGTGCGAGACTAAGAGGGAATCAAATGAGTTTCAAAATAGTTTTACTGTACTTATATGTAAAGGCACAGAGTGTGATAAATAAACTTGGATAATTACAGGCACAAATAGCCAGATGGGAATTCAATGTTGGGTAATAATAGAGATCTAGCTTGAAAAAGAAAAGAATTGGTGACTAAATACTCTTGGATACAACATGTTCAAGAAAGATGGGGGAGGAAAGGAAGTAGCAGTATCGAATTAAGGAGAATATTACAGCGTTGGAGAGTGAGGGTGTCAAAATGGGTAAGGGCAGAAGTTCATTGATTAGAGTTAAGAAACTATAAACGTGCCATTACATGTATTCTTTAGACTGCTGTTAATAGAAAAGATATCGGGGAATAAATTTTCAGGGAAATTACTGAGAGGTAAATCAATGGAAATGGAAGACTTTAATTATCTTAATATAGACCAGAATAATATTTCTATAAAGGGCAAGAGAGGGCTAAGAGTTTTTGAAATGTATACAGGTGAATTTTCTTGATTTGCATTGGTTCAGAAGTAAAGGAAGCAATGTTGCATCTAACTCTGGCAAATTAAGTCAATGAATATATTAAATGTCAGTAGACCAACACTTAGGGTTCAGTATAATATCAGGTTTAGATTAGTTATGGAGGAGAATGATGTGAAGTGCCAGTGTTGGACTGGGATGGACAAGTTCAGAAGTCAGACAACACCAGGTTATAGTCCAACAGGTTTATTTGAAATCACAAGTTTTCACAAGTCACTTCACCTGACGAAAAAGAAGCACTCTGCAAACTTGTGATTTCAAATAAACCTGTTGGACTATAACCTGGTGTTGTCTAGCTTCTGACCACGGAGAAGAATAATTAGGTTCAATCCAGATTAAAAAATTAATTGGAGGAGAGCCAATTTCAAAGGGGTAAGAATAGATCTGGTACAGGTGGACTGACAGGGAAAATTATTGGAGAAATAGACTGCCTTTAATGAAGACAGAGTTTGGTTATGGTGGAAGTAAATTCCCAAGGGGAACCAAAGTTCCCTGGATAGTGACAGAGGTAGAGACAAGGTTGAAGCAGAAATTTGCTAACTATGCCAATGATAATAAAAGAGAGAATAAGGTTGAATATGGAAGGTTCAGAGGAGTACTAAGAAAGGAAGTTATAGAGGCAAAGCATAAATATGAAAAGAGGCTGTTAGATTACACTGAAGGGAATCTAAAAGTGTACTATAAATATATAAATAGTAGATGGGCAGAAAAGAAGGGTCTGGATTAGTTAATGGCCATAATACTTTGAAATAGGAAAAGGAATGGGCCATTCATCACTTCGAGCCCACTCCTCTATTCAATAGATCATGGTTGATCTGACATTCCTCACACCCACTTTCCTGTCTTTTCCCCATAATTGTTGACTCCCCTACAAATCAAGAATCTATTTATTTCAACCTTAAATACACATGAGGACTGTATCCCCACATCTTTCTGCAGTAAGGATCTCCAAAGACTCTCAATCCTCTGGGAGATGAAATACCTCCTCATCGCAGTCTTAAATTGGCGCCCTTTTATTCTGAGACTATGCTGTCTGGTCCTACACTCTGCCATGAGGGGAAATATCTTCTCAGCATTTACCCTGACAAGCCCCTTAAGAATTCTATACGTTTCAATAAGATTGCCTCTCATTCTTCCAGCAAGTAGAGCCTCAACCTGTTTAGCTTTGCTTGTAAGACAATCCATCCATATCAGTGATAATCCTAATGAACCTTCTCTGAACTGCCTTCAATTAAATAATGTCTTTCCTTATATAAGAGTACCAAAACTGCTTTATAGCACCTTGTATGATTGTAGTAAATCTTCCTTATCCTTATACTCCAAGATCCTTGAAGTTATGGCCATCATTCCATTAGCTTTCATGATTACCTACTGTGCCTGTGTGCTAGCTTTCTGTGTTTTGTGCACAAGTAACCCCAAGTGCCTTTGTGTTGCAGCTTTCTGCAGTTTTCCCCCTTTAAATAATACCCTGCTAGAGGATCGTGGAGTCCAAGTAGTTTTTAAAACACTTCTGGCAGTTAACAAATATGCAAGTTTCAAATATATTCAACTCATGGAAAGGTTAATCTGTTTTATTTCATCTCAGTGATGTACACCAGTCATTTTGTTTTATATTTTTTGATTGCCCTGCACAATGGTTGCAATTAGGTTACTTTAAACATTTTCCCTTTTCATAAATCTGCGTAAATGTTAGCAAATCAAAGAATTGAACTTAGTCGACCTTCTCTTTTCTCAATTTAAATTCTTGTTAAAGGGTTTTAAATATAGAAAGATGGCATGCAATATGTGCAAGATTGTCATTCTCATTTTCAGGGAACATAACTTACTGGTAGGTTTGTTTGGCCTTTTGGCATTTTGTTCATTACAGCACAGAACTAAAAGTATGCATTATTAAGGATAAGTCTTGTGAGTGAAGTATTAAATGAGCACTGTTCTTTTGCCTTTAGTAAGGTAAAAGATCCTACATTACGAAAAAGAAGTTGATATATCAGATATACTTAAAATCTATAAAAATGAAGTGCACTCTCACATCTCCAGTCTGGAATGCTTGGAACCAAAGCAATTCTGGATTTCAGAGTTTTCTGGATTATAGAACAATGTTAGAATGCCTAAACACCAATGAACTGAATATAGATATGCACTTGAGGCTTCAAACAGTGATAAAGTACTATAAGGCATGAACCAAAATTGTTTTATTTATCCAAACACTGTTTAAAAAAAAAAGCCTTTAGCCTGGATCTACTCAAAAGTACTGTTACAAACGGACTGAGGGCAAAAAATGATGGATGTTGTAGAGTAACAGTTATTTTCTTAAAGTTCGACATATTAAATCGAGAACAATGGCCTTGGCCGGAAAAATGGGCAGTGTGATACCAGTGCGAAAGATTTTGGTTTTAGTTTAATTCTTCCACAGTTAGCCATCTTGTCTCTCTTTCCTGCAATCTTCCCACTGAAACACTATTATATTCATCAGACCAAGATGGAGGAGGATTCAATGGAGACTTTTGCAGGACTAGAGAGAAAGGGCAGGAGAGCTGCTCCTGCAGAGAGTCATGGATACAGTTATGATAGGCCAAATGGCCCACTCTGAGTTGTATTCATTCTATGATTCTAAGTACTTTTAATGTATGGTCACTCTTGTTACATAGGAAACGTGAGAATAAGTTCCAATAAACAGGAACGTGATAATGACCAGATAATCTGTTCTGGAGGACAGATAATCTGGATTAACAACCAGGTCTGGTAGCATCCATGACAGAAAACAAAACCGAGTTAACATTTTGAGTCCGAAATGACTCGATCATAGTGAAACCACTACTCTTGTGGCTATTAATAAAGAGGGGCACAGACTACAAAAGATGAAAATGTCTTGTTGATTCAATATAACACAATTTGACCATAGTGTAACTATGGTTTCCAATTCTGGATATCAGAAGGTTGTGAAGACTTTGCGTAAATTGTTGAGAACAGATTTACTAGAACAGCTCCAGCGATGCGAGTTTACAGAGTGGCTTGGGTTGTTCTCCTTAGAGCTAAGAAGCAGGAGGGAATTTGCTTCAGTCACATAGAATTATGAAGAGTTAGATCGAATAAATTGAAACCATTTGAATACCTGAAGGATTGATAATCAGGTGGCCCACATTTAAAATAGTTTAATTTGTTGATTGGCAAACTAATCAGCGATGGAATGAAGAAAAACCTTTACACAAAGATTTTGTAGTGGACATAGATTCAAATTAACATTCAAAATAAATTTTATAAGTAGTTGGAGGAAACAAAGAAAATAATAGGCATAAAGGGTTGGTGATTAGATTTCTCTTTGAAAGAACTGGCACAGACTGGATGGACTAAATGGCCTCCTTCAGTGAGGTACTGTTCTGTAGGACCCAAAGAGCGTTGTGAAGGCTCAGAACTTGTCGACGGTTTATAGAGTCAGGGAGGAGATGTGTTGTGGAAGTTGGAGATCTGGAAAAAGGAGAAGCAGCAGGGCCCATGATTCCTCTCCCTAGCCCAATCTGAGAGCGTAGTTAGAGCTTCAATTTCAGATACAATCCAAAACAACAGTCGCAACAGTACACCGCTCAAACATCAGCATAAATATTTGTGCTTAAGTGACCAAAGTAGGATTTAAACTAACAACTTTCTCATTCAGAGGCAAGGGTGTTATCAACTGAGCCACAGCTGTTACATACAGCTCTTATGTGGAAATTCAGTCACGATCTGTTGACGCTGAATGCAGCCTGTCAATCAGAGACAACCGCAGCCACTTCATTCTCTATCATATGCCCAAAAGACCTTAGAGACTATTGTCAAATGAAGTCACAGTCCTGGGCTTAGTGGTATTGAGGTGACTTGTGGAAAGCCCTGCAGAATCCTGGAACAAAAGCTGCAGAAAGCTATAGCTTTCATAATTTGATTCAAACAAACAGTCAGTCATCAATAATTAATGAAACCAACCACAGACAATTGCAAGATTGTTTATGATTCAATTTATCAGCCCCAGGTTGCTTACTTAATTACCACTTCATATAACCGTGCATTTGGCTTTAGAACATTCTCACCTCTTTCAGTCTTTTGCAAAACAGCTACTCTGCCTTGAATTGTTGTTTTCCTGCTGATGAACTGTTTTTGTGAGATCTTGGGTGTTAACCTCTTATATTCTGTTTCAAATCATGTAAAAATAAGCAAAAAATTCAACTCATACAAAAAGATACATTTCCATCACAAACCCCTTAACCCTAACCTATTTGATAGTGAATTTTATGTCTAATTTATTATGTTTCCTCTTATGCTGCATTTTTGTAACAGGCCTCCAATGAGACAATTTACTGAATACCTTCTGAAAATTCAGGTGTTTAATATGAACAGCATGTTCTTTACATTTTCAAAGATGCTCTTACCAGATTTGTCAAACACAACTTTCCTTTAGCAAATCTGTTGTGAATACATTTGATTAACTCATGCATTGTCAATTGCTCCAGCTGTGATTTTTTTTTTTCTAAAATTTTTGATGACTTATAGATCATAGAATCCCCTACAGTGTGGAAACAGGCCCTTTGGCCCAAAAAGTCCACACCTACCCTCAGAGCATCCCACCCAGACCCATGACCCTGTAACCCACCAAATCTGCACATCCCTGAACACTACGGGCAACTTAGCATGGCATAACCTGCACATCTTTGGACTATGGGAGTAAACCGGAGCACCCGGAGGAAACCCATGCTGACACGGGGAAAATGTGCAAACTCCACACAGACAGTCACCCGAGGATGGAATCGAACCAGGTCCCTGGCACTGTGAGGCAGCAATGCTAACCACTGAGCCGCCGTGCTGCCCTTGTATCTGGCAATGTTCCTAATTTCCCTTGAGAAGGCATTGCCAATCACTCAACTTTCATCTCAGTCCTCGTGTTGGCCAATATACTAAACAGTTCTCTTTGCTTGGATGTTCTCCCTCTCTCATCGGTCCTCATGTAGGCTAATATACCAAACAAGACTCTCTGCTTGGGTGTTCTCCCTCTCTCCTTTATATCTGCATTGTCAGCTCTGTCCTCCAAAAAACCAACACTTGACGTCACCAAATTTACAAATTAAACTTTGGAGACTTGCCTCTCCACAAAGTGCTTGAATGTAATATCACTTCCCAAACCACTCTCATCTTTCCCGCATTTCCATGTTTCAATCTTTTTATTCCGTTTTCAGGCCACAGGACTGACGCTACTCTTATCAAAATAATCGATGACATCTTATGTAACTGCAACAAAGATAAATGTTCCTTCTGTACCCTCTTCGATCTATCTATAGTCTTGCTATTGTTGATCACATCATCTTCCTTCTAACACCTCTTCATGGTTATCTAGCAATGTTGAGACTGGATTCATTATTACCTATGTAATGATTGCCAGAGAAACACTTGCAATATCTTTTCTTCCTGCACCTGCACTGAGACCTGTGGTGTCTCCAAAGGATCTATCCTTGTCTCCCTCCTATTTTTCATTTACATGCTGCCCCATGGAGACATCATTGAAGGAATGGGCATAAGTTCTATATGGAGTCATAAAGTCATATAGTTATACAGCACAGAAACAGAACCTTCAGCCCAACCAGTTCATGCCGAACATAATCCCAAACCAAACCAGTCCTACCTGCCTGCTCCTGGTCAATATTCCTCCAAAACTTTAAAAAAACTATGATAAATCTTTAACTCAGCCTGCAATCCCAGGAACAGCTATGATGATGACACCAGCTCTATCTCAACACCACCTCTTGCCTGCTTCATTGTTGCTAAATTATCAGATTGATTATCTGACATCCAATATTGCATGAGCAGAAGCTTTCTCCAATTAAGTACTTGTTTTTGGTCTGTGCTGTAAACTTTGTTTCCTAGCTTACAACTCCATCCCTTTTGCTGATAACAGTTTAAAGTTAAACAAGTCTATTCACAATTGTCCTGGAGATAAGCTTCATACCTCATATCCAAACCAGCACAAAGGTTGTCTATGTATGGAACACCACCACCTGCAAGGTCCCCTCCAAACTACTCACCATTCTGACTTGGAAATATATCACTGTCCATTCACTGTCACTGGGTCAAAATCCTGGAATTTCCCCCTTAATGGCATTGTGGGTCCACCCACAGCAGGTGGACTGCAGTGGTACCAGAAGGCAGCTCACCACCACCTTCTCAAGGGCAACTAGGGATGGGCAATAAATGCTGGTCAGCCAGCGACATCCATATCCCACAAATTTCAACTCTGCAATATCTCCTGATTTTGAAACAGTTCTGACTTATCTGCTGATCAGGCTGTCTGGCTGCCCTATCATATTCCAACCTCTGCAAACATGAAGTCATCCAAAATTGCTGCCTTTGTCTTAACTTGCAGCAGTTTCCTTTCCCAACCATGCCTTTGCTGACAGATCTACATAGATTCCTGAGCAAACAGGATTTTAAAATTCTCGTCCTTATCTTCAAATCTCTCCATGGCCTTCCCCGCTCCACTCTCATCTATTTAATCTGCTCAGCTCCACAGGCTTCTGAGATATCCACACCCTGCTTCTCTGACCCCTTACACTACTTCCAATCTTATTCACTCCAAATCAGTGGAAGTACCTTCATTTACTTTGGCCTCAAATTCTGGGATACCCTTGCTACATTTCTCTAACTTTCTACTCTTCTTCTCTCCTTTAAGACACTTGTAAAAACATCATTTACTGACCAAGTTTTCAGTCACTTGACTTCATCACCATATGTGACTCATTATATTTTATTTGATGATGTTCTTGTGAAACATCTAGGGAGGTTTCATTCCATTGAAGGGATTATATCAGTATGAGGTATTTGTGGTGAGTGGCTTTGTTGAATTGCTGCAGTCTATCTGGTGTCTGTGCAACTGTTAGGAAGAGATTTCCCAGGTTTTTGTCTCTGCGATATTGAGAAAATGGCAATATAGGTTCATATCAGGATGAAGAGGATCCTGGAGGTGGTGGTATTCCTATACATCTGCTAGCCTTGTGCTTCTAGGTGGTAAAAGGTGTGTCAAAAGAGATTTGGTGAGTTGCTGTTCAGCACCTTTTGTGGCAAAGCAACCTGCTTAATCAGCAATACATTGACCGCCCTAAACATTCTCATGCCCGCCATCAGCACTGTTTGGCAGCAGGCCATACCATCTACAAGATGCACTGCAGGAACTCGCCAAAATCCTTTCAAAAGCACCTTATAAATCTTTGGTCTATACCACCTAGAAAGACAAGGTAGCAGATACACAAATATCACAATGTCCAAGTTTCCTTTCGAAGTCATACACCATCCTAACTCAATTGGAACGAGATCTCTTCCCACTGAGTGATAAACCTGGACTCCCTTCTTATCATTGACATGAATTTAACTTAACCATGTGGAATACAGACATGCAGGAAGGCGGCTCACAATCAGACCCACGTCCACAACACTATCACAATTGCTGGCCTTGCCAACAACTCACATCCGCGATTGAATAAAATGAAGTAAGGAAAATGTTAATTACAGCAGCAGAAATACTGTGGCTGACTTGATAGATGCTGGAATCTTTTGTAGTCACACTGTGCTTTATATATATGTAAATTTAAATATAGTTAAAATTTTTCAGACATGATAATATGTCCTTTAAGTGATAATATTTTAAAGTAATTATTTTGTTAATACAGTTTTATGGTTGTACACAAAAGGTTTAAACCGATAGCAGCAAAATAGATTTAAAGGTCATCTTTTTAACATCAAAGGATCTTAAAACTGAAGGTTTTCTTCATGAATTGAATGATTTTTTAAAAAAAAGCAGAATCTGTGGTTATGAATGATGAGGATTCTGAGAATAGAAAAATAAATGGCATTATACCATATTAAAATCCTTCATAATTTTGAACTTAAAAAATTGCAGTGTCTGGACTCCATGGAAGTGTCAAGAAATGTTATATTACTTATATAAATTAATTTAAAAGTGTGCTTATAGCAGAGGAAAATGGGAAGAAGTGAGTCACATTGACTATCTGGCAATCCGGTACTATCTGCCCATTCTCTAATTGAATGCAATTTGTCTTTTTTATTTACTTTCAATATTGTTTTGCCACAAAATATTGCACTACAGAATGATACAGGCAGATATGGAAGTTGACAGACTCCATTGAATGAAAGATAACTAGAACAATGATGACTGCAGCCACATGATTGAACAATTGACTGGAGGTAGCATGGTTTGTGCTTTAGTGTAACTGGTTCTTGTTAATACAGTTGCAAGGTTACTAGGGTGTTAAATCTGCAAAAAGGAAGTACATTCTTCAATACGACATCCTTATTTGAGGTAATGGCTATGTCAGTCTAGGAGACAAAAGGATATTGTTGATGAAGCAGAATGCTGAGTGCCATGAACAGTAGGGAGAAAAGATGTAAAGAGAGAGGCTCTTCACCTACATTGTGACTGCAATGATTCCTTCACACAAAAGGATTTCGTTGGTCATGCTCCCAAAGCAGAATTAATCACCATGTCCTGTGTGTTGTGCAAGGCACATCTCACGGCAGAGTATAAATTTTATATCTTTATATATAATGTTACAGTGGTCAAAGTTGCATGCTTTGCTTGAAGTCTGTCATAACATGATTAAATTGTTATTTATAATAAGGAAATATATATGTATGAACAACAAGTAGAATGCTCCATGGAACTTTGCACAAGTATTATCATACAGTATTTGAAACCAAGTCGTATAAAGATAAGAACATTTGACTAAATGTATGCTTTAAGCAGCAACTTAAAGGAGAGAGAGAATTTGGAAGTAAGTGGCACAGAGAGCAGCTCAGTGGAGTACAGCTTTATCAGAGCACTTGAGAATTTTATGAGTGAGGCAATTCTAAATGTTTAAGGATGGATCACTTTCTAAAATCAAGTCATATTTCAAACAGAACTTTCAATTTAAATTTGAACTTAAATTCTAGTTCCTTTCACAGTATTAAACAATGACAAACAACTAGCTGCTAGCAGCAACTGCTCAGTTAGTTAACTAACTAGTTAGAGCTGGTGACATGGCCATCTGGAGCCTAGTTGTTAACATACAACCAAGGAGCTTTTGCTAATGTCCAGATTAAAAAGCGTCGAAATCTGCTTGGTGGAATACTGTTTTGACTGAGTACTTAACTTGGATCTTTAGTCAGTGAGGGTGGTGATATAGTTCTTATCTTTTTGAAAACTAGGAACAGCCCAGCACAGGGAGTGAGAGATAGTGAAAACTGTAAACTGGGTTCTCCAAGTTTTAGGCATTAATTAAGTGACTGGTTGGTGAATTTTACATTTTCCTTTCTGTAAATGGTCAATAATTTAAAATAGGAATGGAGAGACTTCTGAGTAACAACGTTCTGACTTCAAACCCCATTCTAACATTTGACACAGAAATCAAGGTTGGATGTCCAGTGTAGTATTGAGGGAGTGCTGCACTGTCTTATACGCCGACTCTTGTTTGAAACATTAATCCTACTTTCTGCTCAGGTGGATATAAATGATCTCCTGGCACTATTTTGAAGAAGCGGAGCGGAGTTAATCCCAATGTCCTGATCAATATTTATCCTTCAATCAATGTCAACAAAACAGATAACCTGGTCACTACCATATTGCTGTTTGAGAGAGTTTGTTGAAAAAAACATGGCTGCCATGGTTCCTACAGTATTATATGATGACACTTTGAGAGTATTTCATTGACTGCAAAGTATTCTGAAATGGCCAGTGGTCATGAAAAGTGTAAGTCTTTTTCTTTTTAAGATGTAAGTGCTTGATTAGATTTATTGTATGTGTAGTTAAAATACTTACTATACCAACAAATAATAATTAATTGATGTCATGAAACTTGAAACTTAATTGGTTGTCAAAATGAACCAAATGGCAGGGCAGTTGATGTGTTGCAGCTATAGCATGTGGGGACTGACGAACACCATTATGATCTGCAGCAGCTACTGAATTGCGATGTTGTTTTGTAACACTTAGCAAAAATTGCATTCCACTGAGAAAGAAAGACTCTAGGAGAAATATGCAACATTTGTGGCTAACTAAGGAAGTTAAAGATTACATCAAACTAAAAGGAAAAGCAAACATTTCAATGAAGATTAGTGGTAGGACTGAAGATTTGACAGAATTTAAAAAACAGCAAAGAATAGCCAAACAGAGGAAGGAGCTATTATGATAGAAGGCTGATTAGAAATATTTTTCAAAGCCAATTAGTGTTACTACAAGTATTTAAAAAGGAAAAAAAATCAGAAAGGAACTTTGGGCCTCTAGATGGTGAGCCTGGGAAATTAATAATAGGAAATAAGAAAATGGTTGGAGTTTTGAACAATTATCTTAGGCTTAGTCTTACTTTTTTAACCTCAGTACAGATTGTGTTGAATTTTTTGGAGAGATTTCTGCTGCAAGGCTTAATGGTTATTTTTAATTACTGTATTTTACCAAACAGTCTACTACCTACTCCAGCCAATGTTACCCATCAAGTTCAATTCCAGCTCCATCTTACCATGTGCCATTCCCAGAAAATCTGTCAGTCAGCTGATATCTGCCCAAACAATTGCATTCCCTTGGTCTGTGCCATCTTTAAAAGGCCAGTGTACATCTGGACAAACACTGGCATACCGAAGCTGCCTTGGTCAATTAAGTACATTTCCAGAATATCTCAGAGAAGGGTGAAGGTGCAACTTCAATTCTCCAACAAGGACCTGGAGGTTGTGGTGGAGGATATGGTGCAAAGGAGAGGAGTCCTTTTCTCGCCATCTCCACAGAGTTAAGGAGTGGCCAGCAGTGCTGTAAGACAGTCAATGATGCTGCTGTTCCAGCGTAATTGCCGTGCTCTTCTTTCAGACAAAGCAAGAATTGCAAATACTATGGTCAGAGTCAATACAGTGTGGAGCTGGAGGAACACAGCAGCTCAGGCAGCATCAGAGGAGCAGGAGAGTCAACACTTTGGGTCGGGACCCTTCATCAGGACTGGGTAGTGTTCTTCCAGCTCCACACTGTACACGCTCTTCTCTCTGCTATCTCATACTCATTCAAACTCTGCCACTGCATGCACTTCTCACCAGAGTTCACTTTCTGCCACTCTCACTGCAATATCTTCCCTTGACCTCTCTCATCTACCCCCGCTGACCCTTAGAGAACTGCCAGATTCCAGGTACCTGCTCAGCTTTGAGCAGGAGAGGATACTGCAGTGTTGGCAATCTGAGACTTTGTCCATATGTACAGGAAGGAACAGGAGTAGCAGACAGGTATGTAGGACATAATGGCCCTCATAGCTCTGAAGCTGAGGCCACTCACACAATTGTCTGGCTGCCTCCATGGACATCTAGCTTGGTGGCTTCCATGGAGATCCAAGCCCATCACCCTCAGGAGCTGCTGGAGAGATGCACACATCTGCGTTGCATCAGTCTAGCTACTGGTCCTCAAGACTGAAAGCATAGTGACAGGGCCACAGGGAACCTGGTGTTTACTCTGGGTGCCCTTTCTGGGAGACAGGGCAGTGCCAGGAGATACCAGCCAGAGTTGGAAACACAAGGTCTCCACTCAAAACACTTCAGAGGTGGCCAAGCCCTCCACTTCCAATCTGCTTGCCCCCTCTGACCCTTCAAAATTCACACTGAGGAAGATTGACTTGCCTGGGGCAGGAGGAACCTCAGCATGCCCATTGAGACACAAGCACCCTGACTTCACCTCACCAAACCTCAGGGCCAATGGGCTCCACTACTGAACAGGGTCCCTTATCCCCACTGCAGAACCAGGGAGGGAGAGGGAAATGAAAGCTTATTGAGGGCTCTTTGCTGGCACTGGTGACAATGCATTTTATTATTATTTGGCTTCTTTTGTTTCTAAATGATACTGCTTTGATAATATGTCTGATTGTTTGTCTCTCTGCGTGTAGCCCAAATGTAATTGTCACAATGTGAGTCATATTTCATGGCCCATAGGAGATTCTAATGATCAATGTCTGTATTGACAGCCTGCCACAGCATTTGGAAGCATGAAGAACAGGAATATACAGGACAATGAGTGTTGCTCACCTACAATATCCCCATTCTTTCCCTGGGTCTGTGTACAAAAGTATTGGTGTGAATGATTTGGTCAACAATTTCTGGGACAAGGGGGTGTACAGTACAGAGGGATCCAATGCTTCAGGATGGCCAGGGATTAGGGACCCCCCAGGTCTGTGTGTAATGTTGTTTCCCTTTAAAAGACCTTACAATGGCGGGTCTTGCATTTCCCTTCCTTCAAAGGTTGAGTCACTCGCCCCACTCACTCCCAATGTGATTGCAGTCATTTTCTTCCCTACATGCATGCTTCCATTTTGTGAGAAATCAAAAGTATTACACACAAACCCACTTTCCTGAATAAGCTACAGATCTGCGGGGTCTTTTTGTTTTAGCACTAGCAAGCACTAAAGGTCAATAAAATAGCCCTCAGACGCAGCCAATATGTCAGTTGGGTGCCAGTCTATGTGTGCAATATGTCCTTGCAACAGCCTTTCCATACTTGTTGCTGCTACATCTTGCAATGCAAGGTTGTGTTTCCTGAGTGGCCTGCAAGGATATCAGAGAGCTGCCATGATAGGCATGATGGGTTGGCAAATGACTGATGTCAATGCCTGTGGGTGACAGATTCGTCCGGCTGGTGCCCATGGATCATGTCCAGAGATTCAGTTCCTTCCAAAGCAATGTGGAGGTCTTTCAGAACAAGCAATGAGCTACAGTTATCAGGTACCCGCTCTGGTTTCCATGCTGAGTTACTCAATGTCTAGTTTGTTTGGTGAATTTGGTAAGACAGGAAGGTGAATGTTAATGAGGTGAGTTGTACTATTTACAAGGTTTTCAGCAAGCCATAATCCTCCTTAATTGACAGCTTTCTGCTGCCTCAAGAGGTACACACCATGCCACCCAATAAAAACATAAAGGATGGAATGAGATGCTCCTGATGTTCAGATCGGCCTCGCCAGACTTCTCATTTGATTCGACACATCTTGCCGTAGCCAATGGTGCTCAGACTCCTATAATATTCCACTGCTTGTATATATCTTCACTATCAAAGACATAAATAGCATCCCAAAAATACCTCTAAACTAACAGGTGGAATCTGGAGAGAAACTTAAATCAATTACAGTCACCGGGGAAAGGGGACTGAGGAAACTATTCGAACTAAAGGCCCTCCAAAGATGTTGAATGCATTGGTTGCAATGTTTCAAAGGTCCCAATAGATTTAAAAATAGCACCTCTATTTCAAGAAAGGAGGGGAACAGAAAATGCATGGCAATGCATACGATGATGACCTAATTGTAAGGAGTTCAATTCACTTATATAGACCACACCACATTTTACCAATTTCATGAATCAATCTCATGTAAGATGACTGATTTCTCTCAAATTTGGCATATATTGCATGTTGTGTATTTCCTTTTGGGACACATAACTTGGATGAAAGTAATGGCTTAACATATCCATATAATGTGCCAAGTTTAACGTATGTACTCTCTGACTGGGGTCTGAAAACTTTAAGATTATATTACCCCTTGGATGTTTTGATATGCTTGATGCCATTGGTAGAACTTTAGAAGTTTCTTTGGCATTGTTCCTTGCTGGGCTCCACTTTACATCTTGCTGTGGAGAATTGAGTTGCATTTATGTTTTCCCTGGGTGATTGGATATCTTACACATTTCAACCCCAATATCCTCTTGTAGAACATAGCTTGCATATGTCATGAATTGCTCAAAGCTTTTTTGGTGGATGAGCCAAGCCACACTAAAGTGATTTGGACATTTTGATGTTCTTGTTGATGGTTGCAGTAGTTATTCTAGGATCAAGCACTTGCAGATGCTGCTGGCCTGCTACAGTTGCCTCAAATTCCTGTCCTCCTTCTAATAGAACATCAATGGTATATTCTTTGGGTTTTTCCAGAAAGTGTTTCTTGAAGTGTTTGATGGCTGCAGATGCTAACTTAGCTTCAGTGAAATCACAATGTGTACTTTTGCGTTGACACCTGTCTAAAAAGAGGTTGATCATTTCTCCTAGAGTCACTGTACCATGAACAGTCTGTGTATCCTGAAATTGACTCTAACTGTAAATTGGCTTCAAAAATCTTGAAACTTTTGCCTGCGTCTTTGTAATCAACGTTAAGAATACCAAAGGATTTTATTCTTCATTATCTTTCAGTGCTCAAAATGAGAAGAAGTTTGACTGCCCATTGTTTTCTGTCAGTTGTCTACTAATCTATAAAGACTTACTTAGATATTTTCTTTAAATTCTGTTTCTGTGCTATATGACTGTATGACTGTGACTATAACTGAAGTTCTGAAAGAATGTCAATGGGTTGCTCACCCAAGGTTAAAGGTTTGCTTTCCAAGAGGTTTTCTTTCCAAAGAAGTCACATTGTACTCAACATATTAACTTTGTTTCTCTCTCCACAGGTGCTTGTTGAGTTTCTCCATCAGTTTTGGTTTTTATTTTAGATCATATTTATTCACCACAAAGTGCACTATCAGTCATTTGCTTTATGAATGTAATGGGCTTTCAGATACAGAACCTTTGTAACATCTAGTCTTGATTACTCATATGTTCTTAGATTTTATCACTCTATCCCTATCTTCCATTCTTTAATCTTTATTTTTCACATTAGTATCCTGCTTTTCCTTCCTATCCCTTGGCTTGTTACAATGACCCAAGTTTGATCCTTTATCCCACTTTGTTTAGTTTAAAGCCATCTCTACTTCCCTCGTAATGCAGCTCATGAGAAAACCAGCCTCAGTATAGTTGAGGTATAGACTATCCCAAAGATACAGATCCTACTTGCTCCAGTTTTGTCCCAGTGTCCCCCAAACTGGAAAATACTTCGCTCACACCAGACTTTGAATTATGCATTCACTTATTCATCACATGTCTTGGCTCATAGCACGTGGCTCAGGAAGCAGTTCAGAGATTATTAAAAGCTTAGTGGGTAAGTTCTTACATTCCCGCAACAGAACCTGAACTAGGATCTAGGATCCCTCTATAGCTACTGCAGTCATCTGGTCACTTTCTTGGAAATGTTCACAACTATATCCTATATTCTGAAGGAAGTGATTCTCTTTGGTGATTTTAATATCAGAGCTGGGAGGGGACATTAATCTCACAAAAGGCATGATTGTAAGGAAAGCATAGGTGTCTTCCTCCTGACGAAATGCCTAAAACATAAACGTGGTCATAACAAATATCCAATTTCATCAGTGAAATAAATATAAGATCTCATGGCAGCACCCTCACTCTGCACGTTGGTACCTGCTTTACTACGTTATTGTCCAAGCAATGGACTGTGAGGGTGTTCGCATCACCCATACCCTGACATATGCTGTAGACTGCTGAACTGATCCAGTGCCTCATCGGGTCTACTTTCTCTGTAAGTCTAGTCCAAAAACAGCGATGGTAGCAGAAATGCTATCACTAGAAATTTAACATTGGTGGACTCAAGGACTCTGTGACAAAAAGCCCACAGTGCCTCACAGTCATGTTGGTGACACTCAATGAGCAGGAATCATGGAATGTCAACAGCACCTGGTCTGTCCCATCACAAACAGCACTTGTCAGGAGGCTGTAGGTTTCTCCGTCAGGAAACAGACAGATTTGATGAGAATGACCATAAGATTCAGGAGTTATTAAGATAAAAGCATAAGAAATTTCTGAACTGGAAACACCAACAAAACTTGAGGGAAAGGATGTAGATCGAAAGACAAATGAAGGCTGAGGTAGGAGAAATTACCTGTGACCTAAAGAACAAATGGAAGGTAAAATGAGCAGAGGAAATCTAGCAATTCTAACAATTGTGACCTGAATGGATTCATTATTGCAGTCAAGACCTTCTACGGCCCAAGCAGTCAAGGATCTAGTCCTCTGAGAGCTTACAAATGGAATGGTGCTCATCCAGGACAAAGAGGATTTTATTCTTCATTATCTTTCAGTGCTCAAAATGAGAAGAGGTTTGACTGCCCATTGTTTTCTGTCAGTTGTCTACTAATCTATAAAGACTTACTTAGATATTTTCTTTAAATTCTGTTTCTGTGCTATATGACTGTATGACTGTGACTATAACTGAAGTTCTGAAAGAATGTCAATGGGTTGCTCATCCAAGGTTAAAGGTTTGCTTTCCAAGAGGTTTTCTTTCCAATTGTACCCATTGGAAGGAACACTTTGAGGAGCCCCTCAACCATGACTCAGTTGTCAATGTGGATGCTGCCTACCACAACCAGCAGTGCGCAATCTGACACCACCTCAGCACAACCCCAGCTCTGCATGAGATTGAAAAAGCTACCTGACAGCTGACAGCCAACAAGGCCACTAGCTCAGATGAAATCTCTGCCAAAGTACAGTCGAGAAGCACTCTTAGCACTAATATTTGTCTTGTCATTTCATTGCACCATAGCTAAGGGAGATTCTTAGGGATTAAAATAAAAAAAAGGAGCAACATTGAATTGCAAAATGGTACATTTTTATTTATGTTGTACGCTCTGAAATCCGAGTTTCTAGCCTTGTCATTTTATTCTGTAATGGGTAGTAGCCGTTCTTTTTGTTGTGCTGTGATTTAACTTGTCCGAAGGATTGGTTACTGTAACAGAATGCAAAGCTGGCTGATAAAAACAGAAGACTCCAGGGGAATTGAACTACTGTGGTGACCATCCATCAGACTGAATCAGAATCACATTTCATTTCCAATATGGCACATGGCCAAACTTTAGTCAAGGGCTGATCAGCACTTTTTCCCTCAAAACCTGAAGAATGTGTGGTCTCTAACTTAGATGAATTGACTTCTTAAACAGAACACCATTAGGATAATGCACACACTAGTTAATTACTTGACTATATTGTATCATGGAATAGCAAAATAATTCTCTGCATTTTGCACACTTGATGAGAGTAGATTTTAACCCAATGTGTTAATTGAGCACCCATTTTAATGGAAAAGTAAAGCACAGTTCACAAATCTTTGTTGTTACATTATTCCTTATGAGATCATGCTACAACATGTTTTCTGTTGGTAGCAGTATGCAACATTAACAATTATTGATATTTCATACATCACACCACCTAATTTGAATTAACTTGAATAGATCAAAACTTATAGGGCCATAAGTTTCAGCCTAAAATGTCTGATGTTCACAGTAAATTGGGCAAGAATAATTTCCATCTGTTTTTGACTGTAAATATCAGTCTTCTTATTTCTTACTGTTAGTTCAGGTTGAAGATCATTAGAACTTTGACTTCCTAATCCACAGAGAAGGATTTTCGGGAGTAGGAATAACATTGCCTATGAGCATGACCTTTGTTGTGTGCCATTGTAATGGTAGCACAGGACAGAATGAACAGTAAGGGTGCATTTTAAAAAAGTTCCAAAAATATAATAATCAGCACAGGAGCTGGGAAGACCTTCATGAAATTGTGTTACAAAAAGATAATTGGCCTCTGCCAGCTAGCACAGGGGGACCTGAAACCACAAACATCTGCCTACACCGCACTCTTTGTGATTAGAAAGATGATGAGCACACTTAGATTTTATGGCATTGGGATATTTCAGGCAGCCATAAGTTAATGTAATAAATACTAGGCTGTGTTCAGCATTAACATAAACATGGAAAATGCAGGAAATACTCAGAGGATCAGGCAGCATCTGTGAAAATTAAAACAGGGTTTGTGTTTCTGGCCTGTGACCTTTCATCAGATGTCAGACCTTTCAGTCCTGCATTGGGACACAGAGTAGGGACAGTTTCCAGTTCTACAAACCAGACTCATGAGAAAATGCATTGCAACTCTTCCTCCAATGGTAGCAGTTTCTCGTTAAATATTTTGTCCTCGTCCTTCTGACGACCACTGTCGTATCCCCTCTCAGACTTTTTAAGGTGAATAGCTCCAACTTCTCCAACCTATCCATGTAACTGAGATTTCCCGTCCTTGGAACCATTTTTATACTTCTTTTCTGCATCTTTCCTAATGCCTTTGCAGCTTTCTTTAAGTGACATGCCCAGAATTGGGCACAATAATCAAAATAATCAATAATTAAATCTGTGTTTTGTCAGGTTCACATACTTTGCCTTTGTACTCACGACCAGAATTTGCTGGTGCACTGGCGTCTCACTGCTGGGACCAAATCCAGATCCCAAGCCTGTGTGAACAAACAATGGGACATTGGCAATGGCCAAGTAAGGGGCTGTCATTAAGGATGGCAATCTGCTTCTGTAAGCTGTGAGCACATTCAGAGAACCAGGAACCTTAGCAATGCTGTCGATAATTGTGGTTACTGCTAAGTTTGCAGTCTCTGCGTTTATCACTTAGAACTTACTTTAATGTGTTAGGGCCAAGCAGGTCCCAGCCACAAAGAGGTGAATCTTCTGGTGTCAGATACCAGGAGGCAATTATGGTGGTTGGAGGATGGGGGAGATGGAGGACGTGCCTTCCATGGGAGATGAAACACCCCCCATCCCCGGTCCAAGCTGAATAGCGTTGGTAGTCTCCCAACATGGCATGGGACCATTCCAACACCAGTAAAATGCTAATTAGTAGGCAGTAAAGTACCTTGTTTATCTGCCTGGCTGTCACAGTGACCAGCTGATTCACTGCCATTCCCATCTTCTGTAGTATCCCAAGGCAGCAGGAAAACATTGGCTTCCTTCCTGATGCCTTCTGTCAGCATCTCACCGCTCCATCTCACTTCATGGCCTGTCAGGATGGTTGGTAAAATCCCACTCCGTGCCTCTATTTATAAAGCCCTGGACTCCAAGATGCCTTTTAGCCATTTTTTGAACTTCCCCACCGAGTTAAATAATTTGTATGCACATGTCAGCAGGCTCCTCTTTTCTTGATTCAGAGATAGTGGGAACTGCCGATGCTGGAGAATCTGAGATAACAAGGTGTAGAGCTGGATGAACACAGCAGGCCAAGCAGCATCAGAGGAGCAGGAAAGCTGACGTTTTGGGTCTGGACCCTTCTTCAGGAATGGGGGAGGGGAACGGGATTCTGAAATAAATTGAGAGGGGGGGAGGTGGATAGATGATGGATAAAGGAGCAGCTAGGTGGAAAGGAGACAGACAGGTCAAAGAGGCGGGGATGGAGCCAGTAAAGGTGAGTGTAGGTGGGGAGGGTGGGAATAGGTCAGTCCATGGAGAACAGACAGGTCAAGGAGGCAGGATGAGGTTGGTAGGTAGGAGATGGGGTTGGGGTTTGAGGTGGGAGGAGGGGATAGGTGGGAGGAAGGATGGACAGGTTAGGGAGGTGGGGACAAGCTGGACTAGTTTTGGGATGCGGTCGGGGGAGGGGAGATTTTGAAGCTTGTGAGTCCACATTGAGACCATTGGGCTGCAGGGTGCCCAAGTGAAATATGAGATGCTGTTCCTGCAACCTTCGGGTGGCATCGTTGTGGCACTGGAGGAGGCCCTTGTACCCCTTTTAGAACTGCATCCTTTTTTTAATTCTATCTTCTCATCTTCTAACCAAAATGTATCACTTTACGTTGCTTTAAGTTAAATTTCAGTTGCTTCATAATCATCTGTTCCATCAGTTTATGTCAGCTTAATGTTTATCCCTATCTTCCCCATAGTTCACAATACTTCCAAGGTTTGGGTCTTCTGCAAATTTTAGAATAATAGACAACACAAGCGTATGTCTTTAATATAATTTTTTTAAAATGCAGAGATCCTAATACTAACCCCTGAAAACCCCACCAAAATTCTTACTTCAGTTCATAAAACAACAATTCAGCACTACTCTCTGTTCATCTCATCCTAAAGACTCATCCTAAATGCTTTAAATAGCTTTAATGCCGGTTTATCTGTACAGGTTTAAGAAAGGGCATTACCAGGATCTGTGAAGTACAAAATAGCAGGCTGGACATAAAATCAGTGTTAGACATTAAGTGAGGAAATCTGCCACTCAGTACATTTCTGGTGCATGCACATTACACCTGCATAAATATCCATTCAACCATAGAGTCGTGAATGGATCTTGGTGGGAATAGCTGGATGCAAATGGAACCATCATCATTGAGATTCTGATTGTGTTGAAACCATTGACACTATGGAGTCCAGTTTTGCAACTTTAGTACCCAAAATGCAGTTTTGTGAAATTATACTTGGTGTTTTACGGAAAGCTACGATTAGTCAAAGAATGCGCGTGCTACACAACAAGTTGGGATGTTCGTACTTGTCCTGATATCTAAGCCGTGATTGTGTAAAGATGAAGGCAGGGACAGTTTATTGTAATTGCACAATGACCAATCAACACCCATAAACCATGAGATTGTTGATGAAATGGAGCTCTGTTTCTCCCTTTTAACAAGCTTGGTTAGAGTTTAGCACTTCACTTCAACCCCTCCATCATTGATTGGCTGTGGCTTCAACAGTTCCAGTAGTCACAGGTGCTGCTCACAGATTGGCATCAAGAGCAGGAAATGTAAAGAGGGAAATGGTAATCAAACTGATGAGTCCAACATAATTTAAGTACATTGATTGTTTAATTGAGCTACATTTCCAAATTATCACTTAAATTACTGTCATATAGTTTTAATTTGAACAGGCCATCTGTTTTTTTTTATTACTAATGATGCTGTCATTTCGGGGAAGTGGCTGTGTTTGTCATTGCTCTGACACCATTTCATTCAGCTGGAGTAAAACAAGATAGAGTGAAGTAAAGCCTTATACCTTTGAGTTTTGAACATTTCTGTAGACGCTAGATTTTTTTTTGGCAAGTGGTCAGTGTTTTGCTGTTAGTGCAGTATAGTCCTTTTATTCCTGAACGTTTGCAACATTGTTGATTTCCAAGTTTATGCTTTTACTGCAGCGTTCATTGTTTTCCTTCCCCTACTCCATATCAGAAGGGGTTGGTATTATTTTGGTAATATTTCCTAACCAACCTGCTCAGAAATGTGATGAATCAATTCTGTAGTAGTTGGGATTTGACCCCAGGTCTTCTAGAGCAAAGACCTGGATTAGGGGCACAAGAGTCCCACTAAATGAGGTCTCATTTGGGATTTGATACTGGGACCTCTTGCGTACAACACATCCAAAAACAAGAATCATACCTCTAGACCAAAGGAGTCAACTGTGGAATTTCCATTTAGATATTTTTAATAAACATGTTCTGATGTGGTATGACACACCTCTGGAAAAGCTGGGACTTGAACCTGAGCCTTTTAGCTCAGAGGTAGGGACACGATCACTGCACCACATGAGTCCACCAACACATTAGCCTTTTTATGCATAGCTAATTAGCGATCAGCCAAAGGGATGGGTATATAATGCTTTTTACTGCTCATTCCCAAAGTCATGGGATGAAATGCCCCATCATCCAATATTGTGTGATCAGATGTCACCTGATAAACCACGATCAGCCTCCTGGCCATCATTCAACCAAAGTGCACAATCCAACATTAAACTAGAGCTAATAAACTTTGATACTTTGCTTATTATATCCTGTTCTCCTTATGCTGTGTCATCTGGCAAACCCAGGTACCTGTTTTGTTCAGGTGAAAATAAAAAAACAATGCAAGTGGAACAAAGATGGAACATTTAATAACACTTGGATGCCCAGAGGCTATTTTGGATGACATTTAAAAGCACAGAGGCTAGGAATAATGGTAGATTTCCTTTGTGTGCTTTTTAATGTATCTATTCTTTATAAACTAGTCTCATTACATATAATGCATGGGGGAGATCTTTCCCACAAGAGTACTTGGCTAGAAATCACCCTTTCCCTTCTAAATTACACTGTACAAATTTTTATAAATGCTATAGATTTCCTCATGAACCATCCTCCCAAGCATTGTACATTAAACATATTAATATCATCTTTCTAAACACTTCCTCTGAGTTCAAGTTCCCTGAAGTTTAATGTCTTATATTTCCCAATGTAGTGCATTTACAATGTAGGACGTTTTTGCTTTGTTTTGTGTTCATTCATGGCATGGAGCCATCATTGGCTAGGCCAGCATTTATCACTCATCCCCAATTCCCTCATAGTGGTGATAACATCCTTGAACTACAGCAGTCCTTGGGGTGTTGATACACCCATGATAATGTTAAAGAGCGAGTTCCAGGACTTTGACCCAGTGACACTCAATGAATGGTAATTTATTTCTCAGTCTAAGTTCATATGTGACTTGGAGGGAACTTGCGGTTAATGGTGTTCCCATGCATCAACTGTCCTTGTCCTGCAGAAGTTGTGGGTTAAGAAGGTGCTGTTGGAGGAGCCATGGTGAGTTACTGCAGTGTATCTTGTAGATAATTACACATTGCTGCCACTACATGCTGGTGGTGAATAGAGTGACTGGTGAATTTTGAAGTGAACAACTTTTTAAATAGCATCCTTCCAGATGTAAACGGTGGCAGTCTACTTCTACAGTTTTATTCATATAAAAAAATTGTGAAGAATGGTAGAGAAAACCTACCAGTTGGGAAAAAAAAGACCTATAATAATGGCAGTTTTGCACACTGCCTATTAAAGGGTATAAATGTGCTCACTGGGGATTTTACTCTCCAATGTGATCCATGGTAATAACGCTGTGGTGACTTTGCAGCTACCTACCCAAGCCACCACTGACCCCCAGTAAGCTTTTTGGTATAAGCCTTAAAAAAAAAGTTCCAACAAGAATTCTCACCTGAGTTAGATAGTTTGCCACTTTGAAGGAAAGGCAGGGAAAGAGGGTGATAAATGGATGCTTGAGAAATGGCTGACTTTCTGTCAAAGACTGATAACTATGAAGTATATTTTTCTCCTTCGGTGGCAAGGAATTGGTAAGATTAATTGATGTATCTTCAACAATTCGCTGTTCATAAATCAGGGGGTTAGATGGGAGGTGGGGTGTAAGTGTCCCCTTGTTTCTCTGTCAACTTCCAGGCAACATTTAAGTCAGAAAACGCATGAACCTCTGGAGATTTTTGAAGGTTTTGAGCCTTTGAGGTGAATTCCTCAACATTTTGAGGGAATTTCAAGTGCATAATTGTGGTAGGAAACCAACGCACAGGACATTTCCGGAAGATCTCAAACTTAAAGATCCATTGGGTAAGAAGTAAGAGTTTTGAAATTTATCTTCGGGTGAAATGGTGGCTCAGTGGTTAACACTGCTGCCTCACAGCATAAGGGACCACCTTGGGTGATTGTCTGTGTGCAGTTTGCACATTCTCCCCGTGTCTGCATCAGTTTCCTATGGGTGCTCTAGTTTCCTCCCACAGTCCAAAGATGTGTAGGTTAATTGGATTGGCTATGGTAAATTGCCCATAGTGTCCAGGGATTGTGCAGGCCAGGAGGATTAGCCATGGGAAATGCAGTGGTACATGGTCTGGATTGGAAGCTCTTCAGAGGATTGGTGTTAACTCGATGGGCTGAATGACCTGCTTCCACTCTGTAGGGATTCTATGAGTCCATATTGGTTTGCTGCAAGGCTTCCTGACTACAGAAATAGCTGCTCCCAGATTACAAAAATACAATAAATATTCATGTAGAAAATGTAGATGTTTTGGAATAAGTATGCAGGTTTACAATTTGTACAAATTCTAAACTGATACCCAAATCTGTCACTCAAAAACAGAATGGCACTGAATTGCGATCACAGTGATACTAATAATGGGAATGTTTTTATTTTCAAGTTGAGCAAAGGAAGAATCGCATGCAAATTATTTTGCGTTACGTTAAAAATGTAGGTTCCCTTTAACAATGTAAATTTTGCTATTGTTACAACAGCTTAATATTCTTCCTTGAATGCGTAGAAAATCATTTATGAAATGCTTAAACTGTACTCCATTTTCTAATATATAAGCATTAATAGTTTACACCACTGCTGATGTTTATTTGTTCCAATATTGTACTCATTTTTCTTTTAAGGTGCTTATTACAAGCCACTGAACTAAGCATATTAATAATATTGCATTTATAAGCTTGTGCTTAAAAAATGTGCAATTGTAATTAAAGAGTTCAAACATATTCTCTGAAAATGTATGACATGAATCCAGAATTACAAAAATGCTTTGAAATATATATACCCTAGAGGGCACCACAGATTAACAAAGCCAGTGCTTTTAACTGGGCAGTCACCCAGCAGAAAATGCTAGAACAATTGACATGGTAATGTAACACTAACACCGATGGAGACTGGAATTCTCGATTTACTGTAATATCATCATACTTCCAACTCAGCGACAAAGACAAATGCTTACAAAAATATGTCTAGTAAGAATTCCGTTAACTGCTCATCAGAAGGAGCAGTAAAAAAGGATACAGTCTTAAATGGAACCAAAATCATAGAAAACTATCATTTACCACAGAAGGAAATGGTAATAGAATCCTGCAAGCTGCAAGGTGTTATAGAGTGCAACATGCAGTAGCAGAAAATGGGGATAGGAAAGACAAGAGAGTGACTTGCATTTATGTGGTGCCTGTGAAAACCTCAGAATGTCCCAAAGCGCTATTGTAACCAGTGAAGCACTTTTGAAGTGTAGTCACTGTTGTTGGAAAAGCACCAGCCAATTTTCACACAGCAAGATTTCACAAAGGGTAATGTGATAATGACCAGTTAATCTGCTTTCGTAATGTTGACTAAGAGATAAATATTTGTCAGCACACAGCAGCCAGCAACTTGCAAACGTAAGGTCATGTCTGATGAACCTGTTTGAAATATTTGAAGAGACGACTGACGTATTAGCCTATGTATGTTATTATATAGACTTTCAGAAGGTTTTTACTCTTCAAAAGAAATTGTTCACTGCACAAAAAAATTCATAGAAATTGGCAGAGTGGTAGAAAGCAAATGTGAGGCCATCCACTTTGGACCTAAAAAAAATAGGACAGTGGACTTTCTAAAGAACAGTAGGTTAGCAACAGTGGCAATTCAGAGAAACTTGGTGGGCTGGATGCACGGATCATTATAATCCTGTAATCATGTTCCAGAAGGCAGCTCACCGCCATCTTCTCAAGGACAACCAGGGCAATAAAGATAACCCAGCCAGTGGTGCCCATGTCCCATGAGTGAATAAAAAAAGTCATGCACAGAAAATAATCATAAGAGCTAATATAATTGTGGCCTTTATGTTTAGAAGATTTGAATAAAAGGGGTTGAAATCTTCAAAAATATGAAGACTTCTCTGGACCACATCTGGAATCAAGGGTTATGGGGTTAAGGCAGGAACAGGATACTGATTCTGGATGATCAGCCATGATCATAATGAATAGTGGTGCTGGCTCGAAGGGCCGAATGGCCTACTCCTGCACCTGTTGTCTATTGTTCTGTGAACAGTGCTTCCAAAGGTAACCATGGGATGAATCCTAGGATTTTTTCCCCATCTGATTTCAGCCCAATCTCATCATGTGAAGTTCCCAAACTAACATGCCACTTACCAGATATCCACCAAAAAATTGGCATCTTTTCCATCCAGGCTACCTTTTAAAGGCCCCATTCACCTGGATGAGCACTGGCATTCCAAAACCGTCCTGCTCAGACAAGTGTCTGAAGATGTCAGAGAAGGGAAAATGGCACCATGATTTTTCAATGAGGACCTGGTCGTCCTGGTGAAGAAGGTCTGCCCTAGCAGCCTGCTCCAAGGTAGCCAACTGAACAGTGCTGTCTCCAAGGTGTGGAGGCAGAGCAAACTGTGCTGTAAGAAGATTAATGACCTCCTCCTCTGTTCCATGGTAAGTGCCACACTCCTCACTTTGCTAACTCACACTCAGTCTATCTCCGCTTTTGCACTCACCTCCCACTCTCACTATTACATGCAACATCTTCCCTCACCCAAACTCTCACTTTCCCAACTCTTTGCTGCCTACTCACCACCTTTGAACACCTCACTACCTGCTGCTCCCTTGCATCAAAACTGATAAAACTAAAAACTCATTGTAACAGCATGAGATATAACTTCATGGCCAGACACCATGTTCCATGGATTGATGTCTGTGGTGAGAGCCTGCTGCAGCATCTGGAAGCAAAAGGAACAAAGTGCATTGAGGGCAATGGGTGCTATTGACATATTTAGTTCTCCTCATAGAGTGAAAGGGTCATACAGCATGGAAACTGACACTTCAGTCCAACCAGTTAATGCCAACTACTAACCCAATCTAAACTAGTCCCATCTACCTGTGCTTGGCCCATGTCCCTCCAAATATTTCCTACTCATGTACTTATCCACATGCCTTTTAAATATGGTAACTGATCCTGCATCCACCATTTCCTCCAAAAGTTCATTCCACACATGACCCACTCCCTGCAACGTCACCTCTCAACGTCCTATGCTCCAGTGAAAAAAGTCCCAGCGTATCCTTATAACTCAAACCCTCCATTCCCAGCAACATCCTGGTAAATCTCTTCTGAACCTTCTCCAGCTTAATAATATCCTTTCCATAACAAGGCAACTAGAACTGGACACAGTATTCCAGAAGGGGCCTCACCAATGTCCAGTGCACATGACTTCCCAACTCCAATACTCAAAGATCTGAGTAACAGAAGCAAGCTAAATGCCTTCTTAACCAGCCTGTCTATATGTGATGCAAACTTCAAAGAATTATGTACCTTACCCCCTAGGTCTCTCTGTTCTACAACACTACCTAAGACCCTATTTTTAATTGTATAAGTCCCACCCTTGATTGTTTTACCAAAATGTAATACCTCGTATTTATCCAAACTATACTGCATCTGCCACTCTTCAGCCCACCCTCCTTGATGTCCCTGTTCTTTTTTGCTCTCAGTGCCCAAAAGTGTTGATGTGAATTGGTGATCAGCTATGTTTGGGGCAGGGTGAGGTACAACACAAACAGGGGCCAATTCATTTGGATGCCCAGCAATTGTATAGGTCTGTGTCCTGTACGTGTGTCTGTGTGCAATGTTCTTTTCAGTTAAAAGCCTTTAAATCGATGGGTCCTGCAACATTTCCCATACAGTTTCAGTCACTTACCTACTCATTTGGAGTGCAGTCACAACCATTTTCTTCCCCATTGCATACTTTTGATTTCCAGCAAAATGGATGGTGAGAGTGAGAGCTCCTCGGCTAGAGGCTTCCAGCCTCACCTCAATGTGTCAGTGAGCTCTCAAACATCACCTTCCTGGTTGTCCTTCCTGTGAACCTCATAGGCTTCACACTTCTCCACGTTGCCACCCAACCCATCTACATGAATCTGTACGTGCCCATCTTTCTCCTACAGCCCCTGGCATATGATGGTGACTGCTGGAAATGTGGTCATACACTGCCAATCAATTGAAACCTGGTGTCTCTGGCCATGGACAAACAATGCTGCCATCCTGTATGATTACCTTCCCATCCATGCTTTACCCTATACTCGCCTTGGTGATATTGATGCTCCATTCATAATTGTCATTCCCCCTTGCCTCTGACTGCAGCCTCCAATCCCGAAGAAGAACTTACCGAGCATCCTTCCCACAGCAGCATGCTCCACGTCTCCAACCCCTGTACCCTCCCCTAATCCTCTGTCTCCTTAGTGTTTTGTGGACAGAGCCAATGTATTGACGTAACTAGGCAGCCCCAGGTGAAAGATGCCCAGACCCCTTAGTGGTGGTTGTACATCTCCCTGGCCATGTCTGCCTTAGCTCACAGACTGGCTGCAATGGAGCCATATCACTTAACCATGACCCACTCCCTGGACTGCAGTACCAACATATCCCTCACTGTGAACAGCTAATCAGACTCCTGACTGTGGCCAATTCCCTGGAATGGTATAGGAAGCTGCCCTTGACTTACTGTTCCTGAAAACCTTGACTGACTGATGCCTCCATGGTCAAGGACTGAGCCTTTGGCACATGGCTGCTTACTTGCTGCACATAGAGTATGTTTGCAGTGGAAACTGATGCAGGTATGAGATTGACATAGCACACTGACATACAACCTGTTGTATGTCCCATTGACTGAGGACTGCTGAGCAGAAAGGCAAGAAACTTGGTTGACTGACCGCATGAATTGACAAAGAAAGGCTGGGTAGGGAAGCATGCAGATCGGTCCATATTGACTGAGAGCTAAGTGAGAAAGCTTGTAGCCTGGAGATACAGCCTTGTCCAATTTGTGAAATGTGTCCATTTATCCTGTCGGTTATTAATTTTAAATCTGTCAATTATTGTTTTCTCTGTAACTAAAAGTATTAAGGCACATGGGGTGAAGGCAGGTATATGATTTTAGGTATCAGATGAGCTCAAACCTCATTGTGGCATATCTGTAAAGACTTACCAACTTTTATAGAGGCACCATAGAAAACATTGTATCCGGATGTATCATGGCATGTTATGGCAACTGCTCTGCCCAAAACCATTAGAAACTACCGAGAGTTGTGAACACAGCCCAGTCCATCACTCAAGCCACCCTTCCATCCATTGATTCCATCTATACCTGCTCTGCCTCTGAAAGGCAGCCAACATCATCAAAGATCCCTCCCACCCCAACTGTAATCTCTTCCAACCTCTTCTGTCAGGCAGAAGATGCAAAAGTTTAAACACATGTACCAACAGATTTAAGAACAGCTTCTCCCCTGCTGTTATTAGACTTCTGAATGGACCTCTCAACTTTTAAATTTAATGTTGATCTCACTCTTTGTTCACCTTCTCTGCAGCCATAACATTGGATTCTTCACACTGTTCTATTACCATAATATACTTTGTATGGTATGATCTGACTGTACTGCATGCAAAACAAAACTTTTCACTACCCGTAGGCACATGTGAAAATAATAAATCAAATCAAATTGAACCAAAGCATGACACAATAGAATTGAGAGGTTAAATAGGCTACTCCTGTTCCTAAGCTGCCCTGCTTCAAATAGTACCGTGGGATCTTTTACATCCTTCCAAGATATGATTCAGAGTTTCAGTTCACCATTTCGACTGAGAATTAATACCTGCTCCGTATAATGCTAGATTGTCACCCTAAATTTTTATGCTTTAATCTCTGGGAGGTGTTTGAACCCAAAACCTTCTGACTCAAAAGAAAAGTAACTACCAACTGAACCAGAGCTGGAGTGGTGGAAAGAAAAGATAGGCAAAGATGCAGAGTTCACTTGCTATGTTATCAGACCCAAATATTTAGTTCTGAGGAAGTCATTCACTTCAAAGTGTTAACTCTGTTTCTCACTCCAAATATGCTGCTGAGTTTTTCCAACACTTTCTGTTGTTATCCTTTGTTTAGTCCTTAGACTGTGAATTTCCACTGCTTAGGCTTCCAAATACAAAATATATTCTCTGCTAACACATTAAAACCTAATTTCATGTGCATTACCTCTAAACAAAATCTACATATGCTCCAATTGTAGCACTTAAAATGTCAAGCTGTGCCTTGATGGAAGCATGCAGTATGAAACAGAATTAAAGCAGAATTCAAACATCTTTCTTTTTGTGGATCAATAAATATTTGCAGCACAATTATGTTGGTACAACTGCAGATTTCTGACTCCCAAAATACACAAGTGCAATGGCATCTTGCTAAATGCTATATTTCATGGGATCTGGCATATGTACATTAAAATATAAATCTCAAGGCATTTTCTTCCTTGGGGCAGCATTGCAAATATTGTCATTGGCACATTGTTGATCAACGTGCTTGGAACACAATTAAAATTTGATGCTAGAATTTTTATGTATTAATGTGTGTATTTTGTGTATTGAAACAATGAAGTTGAAAAAGCTGTTAAACTAACAACTTAAATTCCTGTTTAACCAAAGAACAGGTAATTTTAGAGCTGGTAATGTGTAACGAGAGCAATTACTTAATGATCACACAGTAAAAGGATTCTCTTGGGAAGTGATCTCATTCTTTAGGGAAAGAAATAGCATCATAGAGAGAGTCACACAATTACAGTAGTTACCCTTCAGCCCATTAAGACATTACCAACAAAAAAAAATGCCTATCTACAATAATCCCACTTTCTAGCACTTGCCACTTGGCCTTGAATGTAATGACATTTCAAGTGCTCATCCATATATTTTCTAAAGATCGTGAGATTTCCCCCCTCAACTATCCTTCCCAGGCAGTGGTTTTCAGCTCCCCATCACCCTCAGGGTGGAATACTAAATAAAAAAAGACAAAAGAACTGCGGATGCTGGAAATCAGAAACAAAAACAGAAATTGCCGGAAAAAACCCAGCAGGTCTGGCAGCATCGTGGAGAGAAATCAGATTTAACGTTCAAATCCAGTGACCCTTCTTCAGAACTTTACGTCGAATGAGCCGGAGGATGAAGTGAAACTGGGGAGCGGTACAGCTCTGGGCCAGTGTGAAGCTTTTGGAGAGAGGGGTTGAGAGTGTGCACCTGACAACGCATGGCACTGAGTGTGGATCTCAGGATGTGGTGAGGATAGCTGTTTTTGGAACATTGAACGTCACCTGTGATCCAGGGGGTGGATTCAAAACATGAAAGATGAAACATGAGTTGGAAGTTCTTGAGTGGGATGAGTCTGAACCGGGTGCAGCCACTAAGCAATGTGAAGTGATTGTGGAAACGAGTTTTAGCAAATACCTTGCCAAACATCAGGAGCGACAGTGAAATTAATGACGGTGAACAGAAAAAAAGATTGGAATGGAAATCCTGTCAGAAAGAGGAGCAGAACTTCTTCAAGGTGGACATGCCTAGAAGAGATGCAGCAATGAGTTAAATATTACTATTTTGAAGAAGGGTCACTGGATCTGAAACATTAAATCTGATTTCTTTTCACAGGTGCTGCCAGACCTGCTGAGTTTTTTCATCAATTTCTGCTTTTGACTCTCTGGGTGGAAATATTTTTCCTCAAATCCCAAAAGACCTCCTGCCCTTTGCCTTAAAATTATGCCTCTTTCTTATTGACCCTTTGACCGAGGGGAACAACTGCTTTCTAGCCACCCTGTCCATGCCCCTCATAATCTTATACGTCTCATCAGGGTCCCCCTCCCCTCACACTTCTCTATTCTGAAGAAAAAAAATCTGAGCTTATGTAGCCTCAATTCACAGTTAAATTGTTCTATCCCAGGCAACATCCTGGTGAATCTCCTCTGCACCTCCTCCAGTGCAATCATATCTTTCCTATAGTGTGGTGACCAGAACTGCACACAGTACTCCAGCTGTGGCCTGTGACAAAGTTTTTTGCAGCTTCAATGTAACCTCTGTGCTCCTAGCTATGACCGATAAAGACATGTCATTTATTATAGAATCATAAAATCGCTATTGTGTGGAATCAGGCCATTCAGACTACCGAACCTCTGGAGAGCATCCCATTCAGACCCATCCCCGATGCTATCCTGCTGACCCTGCAAATCCATCTAAACTGCACGTCTTTGGATTGTAGAAGGAAACTGGAGCACCTGGTAGAAAATCACGCAGAAACAGGGAGAAAGTGCAAACTTTACACAATCGCCCAAGGTGGAATTGAACCTGGGTCACTGGTGCAGTGAGGCAGCAGTGCTAACCACTGAGCCACTGTGCTGCCCTGTGCCACCCTGTGCCATTCACAGATTTGCAGATGGAACAATGACTGGCTTTGATGTTAATAGTGAGGAAGAAGGTTGTAGGCTATAGGAAGATGTAGAGAAAGTGGTCAGGTGGCCAGATCAGTAGCAGATAGAATTTAACCCTGAAAAGTATGAGGTGATGCATTTTGAAATTAGTAACAAGGCAAAGGAGTATTCAATTAATGGGAGGATACTAGGAACCTCACAGGAACACAGCAATCTTGGGGTGTTTGTCCACAGACCCCTGAAGGCGGTAGGACAGTTTAACAGGGTAGTTAACCCAGCAGTGATCCCCGTGGCATGCTACTGGATACCAGCTTCCAGTCATTCAGACAGCCTTCTACCACCATCCTGGTTCTGAGGAAGGGTCACCGGACCCGAAACGTTAACTCTGTCTTTCCCTTCACAGATGCTGCCAGACCTGCTGGGCTTTTCCAGCAACTTTGTTTTTGCACCACCATCCTGTGTCCCTTACCACTAAGCCAATTTTGTAATCAACATGGATAACAAGGCGTAGAGCTGGATGAACACAGCAGGCCAAGCAGCATCAGAGGAGCAGGAAAGCTGATGTTTCAAGCCTAGAGCCTTCTTCAGAAGAAGGGTCTAGGCCAGAAACATCAGCTTTTCTGCTCCTCTGATGCTGCTTGGCCAGCTGTCTTCATCCAGCTCTACACCTTGTTATCTCAGATTCTCCAGCATCTGTAGTTCCTACTATCTTTGTAATCAACATGCCAAGTTATCCTGGATTCCATGCATTTTTACCTTCTTTATCAGTCCTCTCACTAGGTGAGACCTTGTCAAATGCTTTACTGAAATCCATATAAATGACCTAACTTGTACTACCCTTATCTACATAACTGATGACTCCTCAAAATTCTTTCAAATTTGTTGGACATGACCTTCCTCTGACAAAGCCATGCTAAGTACCCCTGATCAAACCTTGCCTCTCGAAATGAGATACTTCTCTACATCAGAAATTCTCCAATGGTTTCCCTACCACTGATGTGAGACTCACTATTCCGTAAGTCCCCCTTGGTCTCTAGTTAGACCTATTCTTTCCCTGATTGTCCTCTTCCCTCTAATGTACTTGTAGAACGTCTTGGGATTCTCCTTAACTTTAGCCACATTTCTCCTGCCCCTGTTTGCTCTCCTAATTGCTTTCTTAAGATCCCCCTGCATTTTCTATACTCCAGTCGAACCTTGATTGATTTGCTCCCTTTGTAACTGCTAAAAGGTTCTCTTTTCCTCCTTATCCAGTCCTGAATATTCCCAGACATCCATGGTTCTCTGGGTTTTTTGTTCCTACCTTTCATCCTAAAGGAAACATGTGCCAGTACTCTAACCATTTTCTTTTGAATGTCCACACCTCCCACTGTTCTGTCGTAGATTTTCCGACAAGTTCAACGGTTCTGCATTTTCGTACCCACACTCTTTGTTAACTTTTTGTAATCTTCTTCCTTGTAAATGGAACCCTTACATCCTTTTTTTTCATTCTTCAAGTAGCATGACATTACCTAACAATTGGTTTTTTCTTGGTTCTTGTGAGGATTTCTGGTCACTTTCCTTATCTCTTTCTACATTGTTATTAGAGATCAAATGTGAAACCAAGCTATGAATAGATTGGTTTAATCTCAGCCTGTTGCCAGGATAAAATGTGAAGTTAGACTGGTTTAATCTCAGCCTGCGGTCTGAGTAAATGATTAGAGCTGGCGGTTTGGCATGGATTGAACCACGGATGGCCACAGATATTCAGGATACGATGAGAAGGAATACAAAGGCTTTTAGCAGGTACTAGGGGGACAAATCAGTGTGCGTATTAGTAGCGGAGATAATAGGTACTGCAGATGCTGGAGAATCTGAGATAACAAGGTGTGGAGCTGGATGAACACAGCAGGCCAAGCAGCATCATAGGAGCAGGAAAGCTTGACGTTTCGGGCCTAGACCCTTCATCAGAAATGGGGGAGGGGAAGAGGGTTCTGAAATAAATTGGGAGAGAGGGGGAGGCAGATAGAAGATGGATAGAGGAGAGGATAGGTGGAGAAGAGGCAGACAAGTCAAAGAGGCGGGGATGGAGCCAGTAAAGGTGAGTGTAGGTGGGGGGGTAGGGAGGAGATAGGTCAGTCCATGGAGG
>JAHRHZ010000074.1:8243467-8294558 GCA_024137785.1 Ginglymostoma cirratum | reverse complement strand
GAAGTGAAGTGTGGAGAGGACAGCATTTATGCTATAGTTTTGGGGGGAGCTGTGGCGGTAGAAGGGGTAGGGTACTGGTGGAGAAAAGATGTTGATAGTTCGGATTAAGTGATCAGAATGTGAAAATGGCAGAACAATGGTGTGTCTCCTGTATGGTGTGTTATCATGTCCTCTCTTCCTTCCCCTATCCCAATGGGACTCTCTGTACTTTCAGGTCTGGCAGGAGACACACCATTGTTCTGCCATTCTCACATTCTGATCACTTAATCCGAACTATCAACATCTTTTCTCAACCAGTGCCCTACACCGGCTACTCCCACTCGCCCCCCCCCCCCCAAAACTATAGCTTAAATGCTGTTCCCTCCACCCTTCACTTCAGCTCTGATGAAGAGTTATCTAGACCCAAAAACGTTAGCTTGGTCTCTCTCTCATTGGATGCTGTCTGATCTCCAGCATTTGTTGTTTTCAGACCTGTCAGCTTGATGCCCATAGTATGAAAATGTTAGAGTCTATTTTAAAGGATGTAAAAGCTGAGGATTTCGAAAAGAATGTCAAAATTAAGCAGCGTGAGCATGGATTTATGAAAGAGAACTCAATGTTAACCAATGTGTTAGCATCCTTTGTGGATATTTCTTGTCATGTAGACAAAGGAGAAACAGTGGATTTGATGCATTTGGATTTTCAAAGGCTTTTAATGAGATCCAACTCAGTAAATAAAATTAGAGAATATTGGATTAAGGCAATATTGTGAATTGAGAATTGATTAATAGTTAGAAAGCAGAGTATAGGAAAAAAAATGGATCATTCTCAAGTTGGTGGGCTGCTACCAGTGAGTATCATAAGAGCCAGTGCCAGGTCTACTACTGTTCACAATCTGTATAAATGATTTGAAAGAGGGGAACAATTGTAATGTTTTCTAATTTGCTGATGACACCAGAATGGGTGGAACTTAAATTGTGAAGAAGGTGCAAGAAGGCTTCAAGAGGAATTGAACAGGCTAAGTGAATGGGCTGGAATTTGGCAGATGGAATATAATCTACATAAATGTAAAGTTATTGATTTTTGGAGAAAATAACATTTTTTTCGGTATTTCTTAAATGTTAAGAGGTTGGGAAGTATGTCCATGGAGAAGGATTGAGCTTCCCTTGTCCATGAATCACTAAAAGCTAGCCTGCAGGTGCTGCAGGCAAATAGAAAGGCAAATAAATGTGGGCTTCATTTCAAGGGGTTTTGAGCGCAGAAGTAAAGATGTCTTGCTACAGTTGCACTGAGTCTTGATTGAGACTTCACCTGGAGTGTTGAGTTTTAGTTTCTTTATCTAAGGAAGGAGGTACTTGCCATAGAATGAGTGCCACAGAGGTTCACCGGATTAATTTCTAGGATGGCAGGATTATTTTATGAAGACAGTTTGAGGAAACCGAATCTGTATACTTTAGACTTTAGAAAATTGAAAGGTGACCTCATTGAAACTTAAGAAATTCTTACTTGGCATGACAGAGTGAATACAGATAGGATGCTTTCTCTAGCTTATGACTTTAGAACAAGGGGAATTACTCAGGACAAGGGGCAAGTCATTTAAGACTGAGATGAGGAGGAGTCCCTCATTCAGAGGTGATGCATCTTTGGAACTGTTTACCCCAGATGGCTCTGGAACCTCAGTTATTGAGCGTATTCAAGACAGTAATTGATAGGTTTCTGAAAACTAATTGCGTTAAGGGAAAAAGAAACGGTGCAGTAAAATGTGATTGAGGAGATGGTTGGCCATGATCAAATATGACAAGGCAGGCTCAATAGGGCAAATGGACTACTCCTGTGCCTATGTTCTGTCTTCAGCCAGAAATATATGATCCTGAGGTCCCCAGCATCACAGATGCCAGTTTTCAATCAATTGTATTCATTCTACATGATACGAGGAAACAGTTGAAAACTGGATAGTGCAAAGGCTATGGACCTTGACAATGCTCTGGCAGTAGTAAAAGAGTTGTGTTCCCAAACTAGCTGCACTCCCAAACAAACCGTTTCAGTCATTTACAAAAATGGCATCCACCCAAAAATGCAGAAAAATTTCCATGTATGTTCTACCCACCCTGGCAAATCCAATCCAGTCAATTACAGCCCTCTCAGTCTATTCTCAATTATCATCAAAGTGATAGAGGGGATAAAAACAAAGTTGCTGGAAAAGCTCAGCAGGTCTGGCAGCATCTGTGGAGGAGAAAACAGAGTTAAAGTTTCGGGTCCGGTGACCCTTCCTCAGAACTGACTGATCGAGCGGATCATTGGCAGTGCAAAAAAAAGGCTATCACTGAAGCTCAGTTTGTGTTCGGCCAGGCCACTCAGTTTCTCACCTCGTTACAGTCTTGGTCCAAACATGGACAAAAGAGCTGAACATCAGAGGTGAGGTGAAAGTGACAGGCCTTGACATTCAGAGAAGAATGCCATCAAGGAGTCCTAGCAAAACTGGAGTCAGTGGAAATCGGGGATATAACTGTCCACCTGCAGGAGTCATATTTGGCATGGAAGGAACATATTTGTGGTTGTTGGAGGTCAGTCAACTCAGCTCCAGAACATGCCTGCATGAGATCCTCAGGGTAGGGTTCTAGGCCCAACCATCTTCAGCTGCTTTGTCAATTATGGCTCCTCCATCAAAAGGTCAGAAGTGGGAATGTTTACAATTAATTGCACAATGTTCAGCACCATTAACTCCTTGGATCCTGAATCAGTCCATGTCCAAATGCAGACTTGTACAACATTCAGGCTTCGGCTGGTAACTGGCAAGTAACATTCATGGCATACAAGTGCCACGCAATGACAATCTCCAAGACAGGGAGATTGTGTGAGTAAGTGGAAGGGCAGATATGTGGTTATGCATGTGGTTGAGTGCATGGGTGTGTGGGAATGTGCAAGTGAGTGAGTGTGCAGGTAAGTGGGTATACAGATGAGTGGAGGCATGGATGAGTGGGGCACAGTTGAGTGCGCATGCAGGTGACTGTGTGCAGATGAGTGTGCGAGCAAGTGAGTGTGTGGGTGATTATAGGAATAATGACGGTGCACGTCAGTTTGCGGCTGTATATGCAATGGAGTGGTTGTGCGGGTTAGTGTGTGTCTGAGACAGTGAGTGTGTGGTTGAGTGCTTATGAAGGTGAATGCATGTGTTGGTGAAGGGTGTGTGTGCAGGTGTACGTGTAAAGATTGGATACTCACTGCTCTAACACATTGTTCAGAGCTTGCTGTAACCCAAACATGGATTGTTTTTCATATGTTTCTTTGAAATGGGGCATATGCTGTCTCTGGAATCATATTGCTTTGCTAAAAGAGAATTTAAGACATCTTTTGCACTCTATTTTCTTTTCATTCAATTTTTGAAATAAAGCCTCTTTTTATTAAATTCTTCATGAAGAAATTAAGCACAATAAACAGTACTGCAGGAAAAAAACATTCTGAACAAATAAATAAGCCTGAGTTATACTTCTGATATGATATGCGTCAATTCTGCTTGCTGTCACATTTCATGAGGGAACAAATCATTTTGCAAGAGTTGGCAATGGTGTGTTACTGTGATTATGACTTCCTCTACTTAAATAAATTGGAACATATGTCATAGTTTACGTGCAATCCTTAGATACTGTATTCTAAAATAAGAAAGTGGTGCTTTTAAATCTTATTCGAGTGTGCATAAAATCAATCCAGAAGCAAACTTTTCACATTACCCAGACATATACATATAGGAACATAGGGCTTAGGAACATCGGAACAGGAGTAGGCCATTCAACCCCTTGAGCCTGTTCTACCATTCAATAAGATCGTAGCTGATCTATGGCCTAACTCCATATACTTATCTTTGGCCTATATCCCTTAATACCTTTGCTTCACAAAAAACTTATCTGTTTCAGATTTAAAATTACAAATGATCTTGCAGTTTTTGGAAGAGAGTTTCAAACCTCTACCTACTTGTAACTGTCAAATTTCTTCTTTTGATGTCCCTGGTAAATTTCCTTCCATAATCTCTTTTAGCACCTCATATAAGCTGCTTTGCGGCCCTTTGCTGGTCTTTTTTACCTTTCCCATTTGGCAGGATCTGTGCTGTTCTTTGCATTTTTGTAAGCTCTTCCTTCAGTTTTGTGCTGTCCTTTATCTCTTTAGTTGGCCATGGCTGATTCTTCTGTGACGAAGAGGTTTTCACTCTCAGGGGCATAAACTGGTTCTGTAATTTCAGCAAGTCTATGATTCAGATCGTCTGTAGTCAATGAAATGAACAGCACATAAATGTACGCTTTGCTCTGTATTACTGGGAGGTAGAACACTGATGATTAAACTGCTCGTGAAGAATATTTTCCTCATACTTCAATTTGTTTTCCCTTTCTGCCACATACTGACTCATTCTAGGTATGGTTCCAAGGGCACGAGCTGCTATCCAGCACCTTATCTTAATGGGTGATCCCAACAAAGAACTTTGGGTGTTTAACTGCCAGTATAACAGTAAACAGTGTGAACCTCCTCATGACCTTAGTCAAGTTTAAACATAATTTAACAGAAGAGGCATTTTCACAGGTGCTGGGGTTTTATTCTGTGTAATGGAGCTAGCATGTGCACAGGCATATCTGGTTAGCATTAGAAATGTAGTGTCAATCCTTTTTGCACTCTCCATGTTCTGAGTGTCAGCTAACTGAATGTATGTATTGCACAGATGCAGATTTTAAAAAAAATTCTCTCAGGGTTTGTTGAACAGAAAGTATTGATGGAGTGAAAATTTTCTTATGCTTGCACTAAGCACGTATTGCTGGCCTAGCAATTCATTGAATGAATGAATGAATGAACAAGAAAAAAGCCACATTAGTCAGAATTTCAGTGTTTGAAATGAATGGTCAGGAGAATCAGGTGGTGTACTTAATGTAAAGCCTATTGAGTATCACCAATGCTGAACCCTGTCCTCTGTCAAGCTTAATGCAACAGCACTGAGTTTGCTGATGGCCCTCTCAGGAAACAGCATCAGTTTTGTCTGGTTGACTTGAACCTAACAATTCAAGCCGGTCGAGTTGTTGGATTTCCAGCTATTGCTGGGATTCCTCAGGTATGAAATGTCATTGACTAGCATTTATGTGTTGCTGAGAACTCTCTGATATCAACAAGTCATATTCCTGAACAGGAGGGGATTTCGCTCCCTTAATATCCAACTGTTTAGTGGCATAGGCACCAATTCCTGTAGATTTGTACCTGCTTTCCAGGGAGCTGGCATGACACCTCCATTCTGCACAATTCCCAGGTTCCTCAAATATTCACGCCCCACATCATCTCTAGTGCTAGCTTGTGGATGAAAAAGGTGCACCCAGGAAGCATGGGTAAAGACCCCAAGGAAAAACCTGCAGATTGATTTTGGACAGTGCTTTAGCCCATTAATTGATGAGAACCACCGTTGACCAGATAATTGGTCTCCCGAAGATGGGTTTCTGTTGTCTGGACCTCTCAGCAGGGGCACTTCAGTAATCACAGCACAACGTCTCCAGTATAGTTAACATTTGCTGCACAATCTCAATCATTGACACGATGAGAGCTTAGACAAGGGGGAGATGGTACAGCCACCTGTCTCATCACATAGAAAAGAAGAATGGGAGTTTGACATAGATGCTATTAAAGCCAATAGTGATGCTGAGGAAAACACAGCAGCAATGAGATGAGGTGGACAAGGCGTAGAGAACCTGCTAAGAGCTAGTATCAAGAATCAATATGTTATATTATAGCACAGATCTCAGAAAGGCACTGTACAGCTAGATGGCACCACAACATGTAACACTCTTGTATAAGCATTCTCAATCTCATTCTCCACTCATTTAATTAGTAGCCATCTAATTAGTAAGCATCCAGTCTGCAAGGTAGTCAGTTGGTCAGACAGACAACTATGTGTGTAATATAATAGTAATCTACTTAAGTATGCAGCCCAAATTGTACATGTAAGTTTGAGATATCATATATGCATACATGGTTAATTTTTAATAGGCTTTCAAATATCTGCATCTAAATGGAACCATAACTCTGTGGTATATGTTACAGGGACTGATTTATCAAAAACCACCATCACATCGTGATAGCAGCAACGGAAGCAAGTGGATACTGGAAGACAGTGACAGCAAGTTGGTATTGAATGCTGAAAAGTTAACGACTGTTGTGAAAAGCTCCTTTCCTAACAGTTACTAATCACTTATCTGAGTTCGGAGCTGAGGTTTATATTTATCCACCAAGTCTGAAAGCTATGACTGTTCTGAAGCAAAAAACAGTTTTGAGTATATTCTCTCTTTTTAAAAAAAAGTACTGTGGCTGATCTGATTTTTAATAAAACATCAGTTTTATCATCAGCTGCTACAAGCTGAAAAAAAATAAGCCATACCTGTGTCCAGGCATCAGTCAATTCTGTCATTTTGTCTTTCAGAAAAGGTGCGGAAACAAAAGAAAAGTGAATGTGATGTCAAAGCTTTTATTTGTGTGTGACACCACCTTTAAGCACAAGTGTGCTGTTTTTAAAATGGCACCAAAGGAAAAGAAATGAAAAAGAAACAAAACAGTACATTATAACATTGATTTTTATTCTACATTTTGAAAAAGCACAAAGCAGCACAGTCAGGACAGAAAACAAATACCTGAACATGATTGGCATCTCAGTGACACTTTGATAGAATTTAAGTTACTCAAAGTGAGAATGAATGTCCACTTCATAGAACAATAGATAACCAATAAAGAAAGACCGGCTGTCCACTTTCTTACAACTTTGGGAAACAAAGAATTGTAAAGAATAAAACCATTGATATTTTGAGTGATGACTGCCAAGATCGTGATAAAATTTTCCAAATTTTGGAAGACCAAGTTAAGGTCTAAGGCAACTTCAGGATCCACAAGCTGGATTTCATACCTTGCCACCATCAGTCAGGTGGAAAACTGACAAATTGGTAGGCCAGTGCCAATGAAACATTGCAGGATGTGATTTCACTGAAGTTAACTCAGTTGAAAGCTGATAGAATTGTTCATTACCTCTATACCTTTTAAATCTCTCTGAAAAGCATTTATGGATGTAGATCTCCATATTATTACAATCCATGAGGTATCTGTAGTGATTGTAACAAAGTCAGCGAGGTGGACCTCATAAAATACGAGTTCCCTGATTGGATCTGTTAACCTGGTCCATTTAGGAAGCCCTGGCTGACAGATATAAACATAAGTATGAGACATTCCTGACACGATGAGAGCTCTGAAGGACCTTGATAGTGCCTAGGACTTTCCATGTATAAATAAAGGGTGACACGGTGACAGATTACTAGATCTGTGGAGTTATTTCAGTGACAACAGGAGTAAAGCATGCTCCTGGAGATATTCACTCACAGTAGTTGTCTTTGAGTTGGCATAAGCATTTCTGGCATCATGCTGTTATTTGAGAACCTTGACTTATTCAATCCTGCTGTCGAAGACTGGGCCCGGTACGTGGAATGAATGTGCTATTTATGATATCTCAGTGTTATATATGATATCTCAGCAAGGACATTTAATTACCCATATTGACCACAAACCATTAGAAATGATTTGTTGTAAACCTCTCACAAGTGCACCTTGTCTGAATGACTAGGGTAATGTGCTGGAAATAACACCCTACTATTCCCAGATTTTAAAAAGTATGCAAAATTTCCCAATTTATCTGTCTACTAAACACAAGTTGACAGAAATCACAGACTAGGTTTCTGTCCTTAACAAAAATTATGATTTATTACAAGTAATCAGACTCTAGCTATGGGCAAACAGTTATGAACCATTGACTAAATACTCTACTAATTAAAACTCTAATCCCTTTATAAACTCCCCTTTACACACACATAGACAGGGCAAAAAAACATGGTTATGGACAGAGGGCAAAACTGGGAAAGATGTTCAATGGTGCCAGTTCACAAGAATTTCAGAGATGATTCTTATGATTCTTGTGCTAGTCAGAATGTTGCTTCTCAGTCATTCTTGTCCAGACGCTCCCACCATTTGAAGGCAACGCAGGATGGCTGGTTCACTTAAAAAGTTCTCTGGCTTATTAATTAGAAACCGAAGCTTACAGCAACTGCTTAAGGAATAGATAAACTAATTTTCTTCAAACTTAAAGTGGCTTTTTCTGCAGGGAACAGAAAGAAACCTCCTCCACTGGTTCACAGCCCATGGTATTCCACTACCTGAAAACAAATCACATACCTATTGGCAGGCAGAATTGGTCACTGATCACTAATCTATAAATTAATCCACGATTTGTTGCCAACCAGAACTCCATTTGTACAAAACCCTTCAGCTCCTATTCATCTGCAAAGTACACTTACTTCAATTGCTGCTTGAATCAACAGCCGTATACTTGGTATTCAACGAATGTCAGGTTATTTGCTTTCAAAATTATGTTACAATCCTTGCAATCCCTGGTTTTAAAACAGTCCAATGCAAAAATAAAAAGACATGTGCTTTACATACTCCACAACTACAAAGTCTACTTGTGAAGATCCAAAGAGAAAACATCGAACCAAAATACAAATTAGGTTCGAAGGTGAATGTTCCTGGGGTTTTTTGGAAGATCGCATAGAGTTCTTGCTTATCATTCTGCTGACTGCCCACCTCCATGTTTCATTCCCAGCTGATTCTCTGATGTGCTAAGGAGTCCTAACAAGCTGGTTTTCTTTGGGAGGGGGAGTGGGCTTTGTCTGTGAAAGTCTCCTCCTCTCTGCTCAGTAGCAGTCCATGAGACTTACATCTGAATGATTCACCTGGAGAAGCTGAATAGGATGGTGAGCAACTGGTTCCCCAAACAAGTAGTCAGGTGAAAGAGTGGGGTTAAAACCTATACGCCTTAGAAGAAAAACACAAACCTTGTTGAGCACAAAATGATTTTCAAGGCCCCAAATCTTTGCTTTATTCTTAAAATTCTATTTCAAAGTGTCTGACCACAATGAAAAGAAGGGTGATTAGTTAGCTCTCTGTAAAAGGCAACTATGAAGCAAATTGCATTAAAAAAAAACTAAATTACAAAATATGCTGAGCATTCCCTCAAAATATAAAAGACTTAATCATACAGTCTACCAAAAATGCAAGTACTGTGGATAAATTTTACAAATATTTTAATGAACACTATGACAGTTGAATATTTCTGTGATAATTCAGCATATGTATTTGAAAATTATCATTCAGTAACAATGCAGCTATCTAATCACAGCTTCAGCAAAATTGCCTGAAAATTGTGACTTGTGGAACTGCCTCCAGCTCACTCACTGACACACATTATCTTTTTTTACAAAATACACGAGGTTTAGAGGACAGAAATTATAGTCCATTTACTGACTCATTAGTACATTATTGGGCAAGTACTGGAACAATTTTAAGCAGTGTAGTAATTAACACAGAAATAATTTAATGAAATCTTTCTGTTAGATTTGTAAAAGCAATATTTTAATGTAAGTTCTAATTGGTATGAATACTGCCAATATCTTGCAATGCAGTCTAAAACAAAATTACCAAATTATAAAACAAATTTAAAATGCTTTGGTTTCCATTGAAATGATTCCTTCTTTGAAACTCGGATGATTGCCCTTGATTGTTCTGAGGCATTTTAAGTCAAACTAGTTTGTTCCTTTGACATTTCGTTGACATTTGATAGTCCTTAGAATGGTTCCTTTTGCATAAACTTAAAGTGTCTTCTGCTAATTTGGCGAATATTTTAAGAATAGCTGACGGTCACTTGACCTTCTTGATTTCAGGCCAGGAGATAAAACTTGAAACGAAAACAGAAATTGCTGCAGAAATTCAGCAGACTTGGCAGCATCTGTACAGAAGAAAAACAAATTTAACACTTTTGGTCCGTGTCCCTTCTTCAAAACTGATAATACCTGGAAAAGTTGGTTCATATGCTGGAGACAGGGGGTGGGGATTATGGGGAAAGAAATAAGGTGATAGGTGGATATGGAGCCTGGAGAGAAAGAGAGAAAGAGAGAGAGAGGGAGAGAAAGATAGAGAAAGAACAGCAGTTAGACAGACAAAGGGATGGACAATGATGAGCCAGAGAGAATGAAAAACTGATAATAGAAAACCATTAGTAAGTGAAAATAGGTTGGCTCTGCTGAAGGCAGCCCATGTCATTACAGGGCCAGGCGTGTGGAGATGGAGAAAAAAACAGATGGAATATTGAGTCCTGAAGGCTGTAAGGTGCCCAAGTGGAAAATGAGATGGTGTTATTTCAGTTTTCGCTGAGTCTTGCTCAAGCACTGCAACAGGCCTGAAACAGAAGTATTGGCCAGGGAACGTGGTGGGCTGTTGGAGTAGCAGGCAACAGAAAGTTTGGGGTAATGTTTATAGCCAGAATGTAGGTGTTCCATAAAGCAATCACCTAGTCTGCATTTCGTCCCCACTCCAGTGTAGGGGACACCACATTGTGAGCAGTGAACACAGTAGACTAAATTGAGTAAATTGCTGCTTCGCCTGGAAGGTGTGCGTGGGGCCTTGAATAGTGAGGCAGGAAGAAGTAAATAGGCAAGTATTGCACCTTCTGCAGTTGCCTGGGAAGGTGCCATGGGGATGTGGGGAGGTGTTAGGAGTGGAAGAGGAGTAGACCGGGGTGTTCCTGAGGGAACAGTCCCTTGTTATGGTGATAAGGGATGGGAGGGCAATATGCATCTGGTGGTGACATTCCATTGAAGATGGTGGAAATGGTAGCCTATGACCCTTTGGATGTGGGTGCTGGTTAGATGGAAAGTGAGGACTGGGGGACACTATCGCTATTGTGGGAGGGAAGAAAAGGGGTGAGGGCAGAAGTGCGTGAAATGTGTTGGACATGGCTGATGGCACTGTCAACCATGGTAGCGGGGTATCGTTGGTTGAGGAAAAAGGTGGACATTTCTTTATGAAATATAATTGTTGCCTGGGCATAAAACTGTTTATGGTTTGAGTGACAATTATAGAAACTAAGTGAGAGTAATTTCCATTGAAATTGGATTCCATAATTTTCCAGAGATTCTGCCAGCCTCTTTCTCTAACTTCTTGCAGGTGATTAGTGGGATCACCTTCAAATTTCAAGGCCACTACTTCAGCTTCATCCTTTATTTTACAGCTTATTAATTGAAGAGCTGTTAGGGAGAGATTTCAAAGAGGAGTCTTGAATCTCATTTTCGATGGTACAATTTGATCTTTACTCAGAGCTCCTTACCAACGCAGCATGGGAAAAGTCTCTGAAGGCAGTCTCAAGATACTCTGACTCTCCCAGTCAGGTACAGTGCATTTATACATCCTACATTACAATGATTACATGTAATATTGACATCAGCATTTGCCTCCTCCTTTCTGACACAAACATCCAATCCTGTGACTGCATGGTCAAAGATGAACCACTCAATGGACAACCCGAGGTCTTCCCATGATCTAATAACATTTACCAGACATCCTTCTCACCTATCCTTAGGCTTTCACAATGCATCCAGCATTTGCACACGTTACTCAATCCTCTCTACTATCAGGCCTCCCTGCAGTTAGGCACGTCCCAGCACTGACAGTATTCAATCCTATCTCCTAGCAGGATGGGGGTTTCTCCCGATTATCTAAGGCTGTCTAGGAATGCAGTTAAATCCCCTGATACTAGTTTGCCAGTTACATTTATAATTTCAACATACCCGTAAACATTGGTTTATTTAATACGTAGTGAAAATTGCCTAAAAAGTCTTGATTTTGATCCGATCAGACTTTTCCTACTGCACTTTATCAAAAACTAAACTTTGGACTAGATGGTACCAGGCACCTCTTATTTGGGTTTTTCAAGGGTACTCCTTATCAAGACTGTCTCTGTGCCTACAACTGACTGTCTACAGGAGTCTAAAAAAATTCCCTGATGCTTAATACATTAAAACTAAAGCTACTACTATTATTAAATGAATGTACACATGTGTGTTCACTTACATGTACTTATAATGACCTAAAGGGTCTTTAAGCTTGCTAAAAGGCTTCCATCTGAGCTTCCCTTATCTGAAATGTCTCAGTGCCTACATTTTTGCTCCTTCTTTACTGAGAATTCTATGAGGCACTTATCTAGTTGCCATGGGTATGAAGGCCATGATTCTAATTGTGTAAACTTCTACCTCAGCTCTCATTTCTCTTCAGCCATGCTATGTCAGCTAAAACCCTCAGGCAGCCATTTTATGTTGCCCTCAGCCATAAGCAGCTCCAACAAGAATATTATGTTTATAGTAAACTATGTTCTACTATTTTCACTGAGGCAATATGGCCTTTTATTTTCTAACTAAGTTACTAAAAACATAAAAATCAAAGTTGAAAGGCTCTACAACCAGTCAACAGTCTCCGTAGACATGCACCCAGGTTGCTCTGATTGGACTACAACAATGTAGTCACAATTCTGTGATGCACAAATGTATCTAAATAGGCTTCCCAATGGACATAAAGCCTTGCTTTTGTCATGCAGCATTAACATACTATGCAGACTATCTGTGCCATTTTGTGAGTTGTCTGAGACCCAAATAAAAGTTGTTTGTGAGTTGTCTGAAACCCAAGTCAAAGTTGCTCAGGATTACAGGCCAATGGTGTAAGTTGCAAACTTTTGATGATAATGATTTAAGAACTAGAACTTTCAGATTGAACATCTGCTTACAGGCAAAGGATCCTTCATGAAGAGAATTGTGTTTCCATTCTGTACAATTAAAGAAGCTGAATGAAGAACTGAAGATTAAAGCACAGAACTGCCAGGAGTTATGAAGATTAATAACATATTATTTGCTTACTTAGGGGAACTTGATAGCCAAGGGTTATTGTCACTAGGCTAGGAATCAGAAGACCCAGGTAACGTTCTGGGCACCAGGGTTTGAAAACAACCATGGCAGATGGTAGAAGTTAAATTTATTAAACATCTCAAATATAGAAGTCAGATGATGATCATGAAACCATTATTATAAAACTTATTTGATTCATTCTGGAAGCAAATTGCCGTTTTTACTTAACCCGGTTCACATGTGAATTCAGATCCACAGTGATTGATTCTGACCTGTCCTTTAAAATGGTCTAGCAAGCCATTCAGTTGTATCAGTGGCTCAAAAGCAAAAAAGAAATGAAACTGGGCAGACCACCTGGCATTGATCCAGGCACTGGAAACGACATGGCAACCCTAGCCTTGGCGACCCTCCTAACTAAGATCTGAGGGTTAGTGCCAAAACTGGGAGACCTCTCACAGACTAGTCAAGCAACAGCCTGATATAATCATACTCACAGAATCATTCCTTATAGAAAATGTCCCAGACATCATCATCACCATCCCTGGGTGTGTCCTGTTCCACCAACAACAGAGACGGTGCCACAGTATTGTACAATTGGGAGGGAATTGCACTAAGAACCCTCAAAATTGATTCCAGTTGCTATGAAGTGTCATGGCATCAGGTCAAATAGAGCAAGGAAAAATCCTGCAGACTACCGCACACTGCCTATGTTCGCCTGTCGAATCAATGTTCCTCCACGTTGAACACCATTTGGAGGAAAAACTAAGGGCAGCAAGGGCACAGAATGTACTCTTGGTGGAGGACTTCAATGGGCATTACCAACAGTAACTTGGCAGCACTACTGTAGACTGAGCTGGTTTAGATCTAAAGGATAATGTTGCCACACTGGGTCAGGGACAGGTGGTGAGTGAAGCAACAAGAGGGAAAAATATAGTCAACCCCATCCTCACCAATCTGCCTGGGCACGTATACCTGTCGATGACAGTATTACCCTGTGGAGGGAAGGTCACGTCATCACATTGCGAACTGTATCAATCATGTTGTGTGGCAGTATTGCCATGTTAAGAGGAATAGTCTTCAAACAAGTCTAACAACTCAATTCTGGGCACCTATAACGTGCTGTGGGACATCAGCAGCAAAATAATTGTACTCCAACATAAGCTGCAACTTTGTAGTCTGGCATATCCACTACTCTAACATTGTCATCAAGCCAGGGATCAACCTGGCTCAATAAAGATTGCAGGAGGGCATGTCAGGAGCAGCACCAGCTATGCTGACAAATGAAGATATAAAACTAGCGAGGCTACAAAACAGGACTCAATTGTGTGCGAAACACCATAAGCAACAAGTGACAGACAGTGCAGTTTGCACAACTAATGAATCAGAACAAAGCTCTACAAACCTGTCATACCCAGCCATAAATGGGGGTAGACAATTAAACAACTCACTGGATGAGGAGGAGGCTCCACTAATGTCGCCATTGTTGATAATAAAGGTGCCAAATCATCAGTCCAAAATATAAGGCTGAAATTTTTGCAAGCGTTTTCACCAGAAATGTCAAGTGAATGATTCGTCTTTACCTCCATCTGAGTTCCTCAGCATCACAGATTCGATTCACTCTATATGATAGTAAGAAAAGCTGAAGGCAATGGATACTGAAAAGGCTATGGGACCTGCCAACATCTGAGACAAAGCACTTGTCGTAATGACAGAGGAGCTCCAAAATACTTATAGACATATTGAACTTTTAATTATGTGTATTTTTAAAATAGATTTATAGCCAAAATGACTCTGGATCTAAATACAGTAGCTGTTTCCAGGAAGGGAGACCCTGGAATGTCACACCTGATGAGGCATCAAGGAGACTCTAAAGGGATGGAGCTAAGAGGGAGAAATGCATTAAAGACTGAACTGTGATCTCCTGGGAGTTATCTCAGACTCAGGCTCTCGTGGGCCTAAATTTAAGTATACGTGTGCTGTGAGGTCAAAGTCAAAGAATCACCCACTAGTTACTCCTACATTTCAGGCAAAGATTGTCTTTCACTGAATGCTAGAAGCCAGCTAGCCAGCCAGCCAGTCAGAAAACAAAATGACAAAAGGACTTGGTCTGAATGCTGCCAGTCAGCCACTGAAAAAGGATAACGGGACAAAAGGATTTCAACTAACCTGCAAAGCCATGAATCTCAGCTATTTAGCTAGCAATGTTTCATAGTCTACGCATCATAAATGACCAATCGAGACTGATCTGTATATCTGTTAACTTTTAGCTATTTTTGGAGTCACAGTTCATTTTTGCAGTCTGTGTGTTATGTTATTTTTTTTCCCAGTAACTGATAAACTCACTTGTTTGTTAACTCAAGAAAGCCTCTTAGAATGACTTCTTCAAAAAATATTTACTTGGACTACAAGAAATGTATCCACAGGGGAGGAAATCCTTTGTAAATTAATCTTGTTGTGACAACTGAGGGAGTCAGAGAATAAAGAAAGGAAGCTAATTCCTTCCTCCTCACCTGAGGTTTTGACACATTGTGGTGCCTGGTCTCCCTAATTGTCTCAATAAAAAATTTGGACACTCACGGATCTGGGAACTTTGAATGGGAACAACATAAGATTGGATGTGGAGTTAGTGTAAGTGGTAAAAGATAAGGGGATAGATATCAGGTTTTACGTACTAAAATGTTATGGCGTTAAAAGTGACTAAAACCAGTCAACATTTGGAACCAATATCCCTGATCTATTTACAAGTATGAATAAAAGCCAAACGGCTGGAATTAGCAAATAAATTAAAGGTGGAATTGTTTGCCAGAGATTAGACAGCAGAAGTAATTGAAATATTGGCAAAGCATCCAGCGCTGGTGGAAATACAGGATAGACTAGGTACATAAAGTGTTGAATCACGAGTTGCAACAGTTAGATGATTTCATGACATGTGATGCTGTAGTATCACAGGACTCCATTGTACTCTCAACAGGATTAAGTCAGCAGACAGATAGCCAGCCATTCGGTCAACTATGTCTAAAATGTAACTATAATTCAGTTTAATTAAAATAATTTAAGTCAGCATCCATATTGCATATGTACATCTGAGATGTTGTGTAGACATATATAGTTAGTTCTCAAGAAACCTCCAGCTATTTGACTCAATATGAACCTGACTGTTTGTCATGCATTTCACGTGGGCTAAGATATAGAAAACCGCAAGCATGGCATACTCACAGCAAGTGGTCACATTGTACTGGCAGCAATCGATCCAAACAAGGACAAAAGAGCCTAAACTTAAGAGATGAGGTGAGAATGACTGCCCTTGATATCAAGGCAGCATGTACTGAATGTGACATCCGGAATTCCCAGCGAAACTGGGAATTTGAGTCAATGGGAATCAGCAGGGAAGAAGTCTCCACTGTTTAGAGTTATACCTAGCTTAAAGGAAAACAGTTGGTTATAGAATGTCCCTCTACCATAAGATCAGAAGGGAATGCTCGTTGATAATTGCATAGTGTTCAGCTCCTTTCACAGTTCCTCACATACTGAAGCAATCCGCATCCATGTGCGGCAGGACCTGGAAAAGATCTACGCATAGGTTGATAAGAAACAAGTAACATTTGTGGAAGTGCCATGCATTGACCATCTCCAACATCTATTGCACCTTGAGATTCAATGGCATTACCATTGCTGACTCCACCAGTTTCACCGTTCAGGGGACATATTTTGACCAGAAACTGAACTGAATGTGGCCATATTATAGCTACAAGATCAGGTCAGAGGCCAGGAATGCTGTTGCCTTCACCTTCTGCCTTAACTAACCTAGTCCACCATGTACTAGGCACAACTCTGGAGTGTAATGGAACATGGTCCACTTGCCTGGATGAGCTCCACTCTAACAATATTCAAAACACTCTACAACATCTAGGACAAAGCAACTCATTTGATTGGTGTCCCATCTCGAATTTTCAACATTCATTTCTTCCCGCATCAAGCACAGTAGCAACAGTGTGTACCATCTACGAAATGCACTACATTATCATACCAAGTCTCCTAAATAGCATCGACTTCCACCAACTAGAAGCACAAGAGTAACAAATGCATTGAAAGTTGTACTTGGGGTGTAGGTACACCGCAGTGTTGTTAAGAAGGGAGTTCAAGGATTTTGACTCACCAGCAGTGAAGGAACAGTGCTATAATTGCAGGACAGAATAGCATACAACAAGGAGGAGAACTTGTAGGGGGTGGTATTCCCATGTTCCGTAGTCTTTGTCCTCCGAGGTGGTAGACATTGTAGGTTTGAAAGATACTTTCTAAGAAGTTTTGCTGAGTCATTGCAATGCTATTTGTTGATAATTAACAGTGCACACTGGTAGTGAGAGAGTGAATTGTAATAGTGACAGACAAGGATTCCATTGAAGTTGAATGCTTTGTCCTGAATGATGATGAGCTTCTGGATTGTTATGGGGTTGGACCTATCCAAACAAAAGGACAGTATTTGTCAAACTCCTGCCTTGTGCTTTGTAGATGGTGGACACTCTTTGGGGAATCAGAAATTAACTTAATTGCAACCTCTGACCTGCTCTTGCAGCCACATATGGCTGTTTCAGTTCAGTTTCTGGTCAATGGTAATACCAGGATGTTAACAGTGAGGGTTTCAATGATGGTAATGCCTTTGAATTCAAAGGCATGTTATTAGATTCTTTTTCATTGGAGGTGGTAATTGCTGACAGTTATAAGGACATAAGAACTAGGAGCAGGAGTAGGCCATCTGGCCCCTCGAGCCTGCCCCGCCATTTGATAAGATCATGGCTGATCTTTTTGAGACTCAGCTCCACTTACCGCCTGGTCACCATGACCCTTAATTCCTTTACTGTTCAAAAATTTATCTAGCCTTACCTTAAAAACATTCAGCGAGGTAGCTTCAACCACTTCACTGGGCAGGGAATTCCACAGATTCACAACCCTTTGGGTGAAGAAGCTCCTCCTGACCTTAGTCCTACATCTGCTTCCCTTTATTTTGAGGTGATGCCCTCTAGTCCTAGTTTCACCTGCTAGCGGAAACAACCTCCCTGCCTCCACCTTAGCCATTCCCTTCATAATCTTATATGTTTCTATAAGATCTCCCCTCGTTCTTCTGAATTCCAATGAGTATGATCCCAACCTACTCAATCTCTCCTCATAACCCAACCCTCTCAACTCTGGAATCAACCAAGTGAATCTCCTCTGCACCCCCTCCAGTGCTAGTGTATCTCTTCTCAAGTAAGGAGACCAAAACTGCACACAGTACTCCAGGTGTGGCCTCACCAGGACCTGATACAGCTGCAGCATAGCCTCCCTGTTTTTAAACTCCATCCCTCTAGCAATGGCAGACAAAATTCCATTTGCCTTTTTAATCACCTGCTGCACCTGCAATCCTACTTTTAGCGATTCATGCACAAGGACACTCAAGTCCCTCTGCACAAGAGCGTGCTGCAATTTTTTACCATTTAAAATATAGTCCATTTTGCTGTTATTCCTACCAAAATGGATGACCTCACACTTAGCAACATTGTACTCCATCTGCCAGACCTTTGCCCACTCACTTAGACTATCCATATCCCTCTGCAGACTTTCAGTGTCTTCTGTACACTTTGCTCTACCACTCACCTTAGTGTCATCAGCAAATTTTGACACACCACACTTAGTCCCCAACTCCAAATCATCTATGTAAATTGTAAACAATTGCAGTCCCAACACTGATCCCTGAGGCACACCACTAGTCACTGACCGCCAACCAGAAAAACACCCATTTACCCCTACTGATGAAAGATGTACTTGGTACACCCATTTACTCCTACATTTTCTGATGAAGGGTCTAGGCCCGAAACGTCAAGTTTTCCTGCTCCTATGATGCTGCTTGGCCTGCTGTGTTCATCCAGCCCCACGCCTTGTTATCTCTCATTTACCCCTACTCTTTGCTTTCTACTGGTCAACCAATCCTCTATCCATGCCAAAACATTACCTGTAATACCATGCAACTTTATGTAATGTAGCAGCCTTTGGTGTGGCACCTTGTCAAATGCCTTCTGGAAATCCAGATACACCACATCCACAGGTTCCCCATTGTCCACCATGCAAGTAATGTCCTCAAAGAATTCCACCAAATTAGTTAAACATGACCTACCCTTCATGAACCCATGCTGGGTGTTCCCAATGGGACAATTTATATCCAGATGTCTTGCTATTTCTTCCTTAATGATAGATTCAAGCATTTTCCCCACTACCGAAGTTAAGCTAACTGGCCTATAGTTACCTGCTTTTTGTCTACTTCCTTTTTTAAACAGTGGCGTCACATTGGCTGTTTTACAATCTGTGGGAACCACCCCAGAGTCCAGTGAATTTTGGTAAATAATTATTAGTGCATTTGCTATTTCCCCCATCACCTCTTTTCGTACCCCGGGATGCATTTCATCAGGGCCAGGAGACTTGTCTACCTTTAGCCCCATTAGCTTGCCCAGCACTGCCTCCTTAGTGATAATGATAGTTTCTAGGTCATCACCTGCTATAACCTTCTTGCCATTAGTTTTCGGCATGTTATTTGTGTCTTCCACCGTGAAGACCGACACGAAATAACTGTTTAATGTCCCAGCTATTTCCTCATTCCCAGTTATTAAATTGGCCTTCTCGTCCTCTAAAGTACCAATGTTTACCTTCGCCACTTTTTCGCGATTTACATATTTATAGAAACTTTTGTTGCCTGTTTTAATATTCTGAGCTAGTTTACTCTCATAATCTATCTTAACTTTTCTTTATAACTTTTTTCATGGCTTTCCGTTGGCCTTTAAAGATTTTTCAGTCTACTAGTTTCCCACCACTCATTGCTTTTTTGTATGTGTTTTTTTTTCAATCTGATACTTTCCTTTATCTCCTTAGACATCCATGGCTGGCTTTCTGTTTTCCTACAGTTCTTCCTTATCATTGGAATATACTTTTGCTGAACACTGTGAAAAATCGTTTTGAAAGTCCTCCACTGTTCCTCAATTGACCCACCATAAAGTTTTTGCTCCCATTCTACCTTAGCTAACTCCTCCCTCATTCCTTCACTATCTCCTTTGTTTAAGAACACGACGTAGGGGCTGGATTTAACATTCTCACGCTCCATCTGTATTTTAAATTCGACCATACTTTGATCGCTCCTTCTGAGAGGATCCCTAACTATGAGATCATTAATTATTCCTGTCTCATTACACGGGACTAGATCTAGGATAGCTTGCTCCCTCGTAGGTTCCATTACATATTGTTCAAGGAAATTATCGCAGATGCATTCTATGAACCCCTCCTCAAGGCTGCCATGACCAACCTGGTTTGATCAATCAATATGTAGATTAAAATCCCCCATGATAACTGCTGTGCCATTTTTACATGCTTTAGCTATTTCTATGTGTATTGCCTGCCCCACCACGATGTCATTATTTGGTAGCCTATAGACCACACCTATCAGTACTTCTCCCTGCGAGAAGACTAATTTCCACCCAAATGGATTCAACGTTTTGTTCAGTAGAACCTATATCATCTCTCTCTATTGCCCTGATATCATCCTTAAAAATCAGAGCAACACCACCTCCCTTACCTTCCTGTCTGTCCTTCCGAACAGTTTGACACCCCTGGATATTTAACTCTTAGTCATGACCATCCTGTAACCATGTCTCTGTAATGTCCACTAAATCATACCCATTTGCCATGATTTGCACCGTCAACTCATCCACCTTGTTTCAAATGCTCCAAGCATTCAGATAAAGTGCCCTTCTGCCAGTTTTTGCACCTTCTTTTTGGGTTCTATTACCTCCATTACTAACAGCTCTTGAGTTCTCCTTCCCTTTAACTTTTTTCCTAATTTTCAATTGAGTTGAAGCTTCCTCATCACCTGCTAACCTGCTGCTTTGCTTTACATTAATTGTTATTCTCCCTCTACGCTCACTTCTCCCTTAGTTAGTTAGTTAGTTACCTAACTTTTGTCTCTTTCCCTTTATAAATAAGGTATTACATTAACAGTTTTCCAGTCCGCTGAGACACTTCCAGAATCTAAGGATTCTTGGAGGATTACAATCATGGTATCCACTGTCTCTGCAGCTACTTCTTTTAATATTCTAGGATGTAACCCATCAGATCCGCATGATCTATTGGTCTTTAGTCCCATTAGTTTCCCCAGCACTTTTTCTCCAATAATAATTATTGTGTTTATTTCCTCTCCCCTTTTGCCCATTGAATATCGAGTCTTTTGGACTGTGATTAGTGTTTCCTACTGTGATGGCTAATACAAAGTATTTATTGTACTCCTCTGTTATTTCGTTATTCCCCATTGCTATTTCCCCAGTCTCATTGTGTAAGGGGCCTATGCTCTCTCTTCTATCTTGGCAATACTTGCAAGTTTACCCTCAAAGTTTATTTTTTCCATCTTTGTTATTTTTGGGTTGTCTTTTGTTGATCTTTAAAACATTCTCAATCCTTTCGCTTACCACTAATCTTTGCTACATTGTCTATTATTTCTTTCACTTTGAGACTATCCTTAACTTCTCTGTTTAGCCAGTGTTCACTTATTCCCTTCCTAGAGTTCTTCTCTCTTGTTGGAATATATATTTGCCGTGAGTCATGAATTATTTTCTTAAATGTCTGCTATTGCTTCTCAATCATCTTTGCTGCTAAACTCCTTTCCCAGTCCACTCCAGTTAGCTCTGCTGCCATTCCTTTGTAATTACCATTATTTATGTTGAGCACAGTTGTTTCCGACCCAAGTTTCTCCCTCTCAAACTGAATGGTAAATTCTACCATATCATGATCACTGATTCTGAGGAAAGTTTTTACTCTGACTTAACTTATTAAACTTGCCTCATTCCACATCACCAGATCCAAAACAGCCTGATCCCTGGTTGGATCCACAACATATGTTTTGGGAAACTGTCCTGAATATACACTATGAATTCTCACTCATGACTTCCTCTGCCAATCTGAATATATCAGTCAAATAAAGATTATCATGTTGTCAGGTCATGGCCCCTGGTAAACCTTGTGTCCCAGTTACCATCCTTGCAAGATATCTGCTCCCAGAAACCCAACAAGAAAATAAGAGTTGTCAAGGGAATAGGCGTCATGGGAACTCCCTGGATACCTGGCACAGCATTCTAAGACATGGTACGGATGACCACAGATCACTTGCACATTGATGGAATGGAACACTTTTCACATAACATTAAGCAGTGCTATGATGTGAGTCTGTAAATGCAACATGCATCTAGGCTACCACACCCTGGGGGCACCAGTGATATTGCCAGAGCCTACTGCTCATGCTGCAGCACTGACCTCGTCATGGACAATTAAGATGATGCAATGCAATTTAGCACAAATTGTACCGGTGACAGCCTTGATATATTTGTGGGCGAATGATTGAGAAATCCCAGACAGGTCCCCAGTGAATCCTTGGGAAGAGTTAGTTGTATAAAAATAAGAGCATAGGAATACAGGAAAGATAAGAACAGGAGTAGGCCATTAAGCCCCTCATGCCTGTTCCACCATTCAATGAGATCATGGCTGATCTCTGGTCAATTTATGTAATTGCCTTTGATCCATATCCTTAATACCATTGCTTAACAAAACTTAACAAAAATGTAATCTATCTCAGATTTAAAACTAACAACTGATCCAGCATCATTGCTGTTTGTGGAAGAGAGTTTCAAGCATCTACACCCTTTGTGTGTAGAGACGCATCAGCCCACAAGTTCAAAGTTCAAAATGGAGCCAACATGTTTTCCCAGGGGTCTGGCCTACATGTACATCCAACTAAATCAGTTTATGGCCATTTATCTAATTGGCATTTGTAAGACCTAACAGTTTACAAATTAAGTGTCATATTTTATGGCATTTCAACAACTGAAAGTACTTTATTGGCTTAATGAAGAATTTAAGATGTCCTGAGGTTGTGAAAGGAATGGAAACAGAAAATAGGAGCAGGAGTAGGCCATTTGGCTATTTGAACCTGTTCTTTCATTCAATATGATCATGGCTGATCATCCAACTTGGTATTTGTTTTCCCTTTAGTCCTAAGGACTATATCTAGCTCCTTCTTGAAAACATTCAAAGCTTTGTCGTTGACCACTTTCTGTGGCAGTGAATTCCACAGGCTCACCACTCTCTGGGTAAAGAAACTTCTTCTCATCTCAGTCCAAAATAGCCTACCCCGTATCCTTAGATTGTGATTCCTGGTTCAGGACTCCCTGTTTATTGAGAAAATCCTTCCTGCATTTACCCTATCTAGTCGTCTTACAGTTTTAATAGTTTCTATGAGACTACCCCCACCTCTTTCTTCTAAACTCTGGTAAATATAGCCTTAACTGATCAAGTCTGTCTTTATATGTCAGTCCTGCTATCCCAGGAATCAGTCTAGTAAATCTTTTTTGTACTCCCAGCATAGTCAGAACTGTTTTCCGCAGATTAAAAAAGATCAAAACTGCACGCAATACTCCAAGTGCGGTCTCACCAAAGCCATGTACAAATGCAGCAAGACATTGCTGCTCCTGTACTCAAATGCACTTGCAATGAAGGTCTTCTTTACTGTCGGCTGCACCTGCATGCTTACTGTCAATGTGTGGTGCACCTCTCCCTTTCCCAATCTACCGCTATTCCATTTATAATCCACCTTCCTGTTTTTGTTACCAAAACAGAGAATTTCACATTTAACTATATCACCTGCCAAGGCACTATATAAATACAGGTTCTTTCTTGTTAGTTACATTGTGCCATTCTTAAACAAATCCTGGTGGTCTACCAAAATAAAACCTGAAGGCCAATGGACCTTTTTGTAATGTAAGCTCTTGTTACAAAAGCACCAACCATCTCAGGGCTTCTTAATTTGTAGAAATATTTTCAACAGCGTTCAGGTATAAGTCTTGTATCCTAACCCTGACAATAGGGTGAGAAAGTTTATTTCAACAGTCATCAGGATAACCACTTTTATTTACATAGTACTTACTTGCAACATCCGAAGGTTTAACACTGAGCCAAATAAGGTCATATGAGGTCAGATGACCATAGCTTGATCAAGGAGGAAAATTTTAAGAAATGCTTTAAATGAGGAAAAAGAGGTAGATATGCAGAAGAGTTGTTGAGGGGGATTTTGTTACTTCAATCTAAACATTTGAGTCACAGCTATCCCTTCTGAAGTGACTATAATTGAGAATGTGCATGAGGCCAGAATTTGAAGACCACAATTATCTCAGAAGAGAGCATTATGGAAGTAGATTCTAGCTTTATGTCACTCATGCTAAGTCTAAATGCTTATTAGATGAGCTGCAGACCATATGGTATTAGATAGATTCAGCAGTTTCAGAGATACAGCTTCATGAATCTCTCAGAGCCTTGGTCGTTCTCATTCTTTCCAAATGGTCATTTAAAAATTTAAGGCCAGCAATTGGTCTGGACGCTTCCCTGTTAGAGAACAGATAAAGATGCTTGTGATGCCATCACTTGTTCAGAGTAGTCCGGCAATGTGATGAATCCTTGGATATTGGCACTGAGGATTGTGAGTCCTCTATAACCCCCGCCATCTGTTGCAAGTCCTCTGGTATGGTGCCTCCGTGGAAGTGTGGCATTCATCCAGCATCCTTTTTTTTTTCAGAGCAGCATCCTAAACATCTGAGGCTGTTGGATCTCATTTCTTCAGAATCTCTGTTCCTTACTGTCAGAATGTATTTTCTCCTCCGATTTCTCGTGTGTTTCACATGCTGAAAAATCCTCATCAAAGCTATTTACAATCCACCCACACTTGAGCGGATTTCTCTGGGGCTGGGGACCGAGTGAGAAAAAAAAATAAATGTTTACATGAATGAGGAGGTAGTGGGTGGGGATTAAACGAAAGGGCGCTTCATATCTCTCTTCGTTCTTCTGCTCAATTGCAACTTGCATTGAATTTTCTAACAGGAAAAGAGCATGGAGCAAATTTGTAACACTAAAGTTCTTCTGTAGCTCTCCAATAATGTTTCAAGTGCAGCCAAAGCATTATACACATTGTACATTATATTTGTCCTTCCTGTATCTCCGCCCCAAGTACGCACCTTGCCGTACGGCAGTGTGTGACATCAATCTCACACCTGTTACAGGGCAAATACACGCGCATGTAAGCAAACTGTCATGTAGCCAACTCTTGGAGGAGTATTCCTCAATGAAGTCACCCATCAGTCAGGAGGTCCCCGGCACTATAAGGTAAGGACAGCCTCCCAGGCCAGACGAGGGCAATGGTGCCAGGCAAGCATCTGCTCAGGGATTCATCAGTTAGGGTATCTGCGTTCCTGTAGTCCAGGGAGTCAATTTGTTGACTCCATGATGGCCAATCTGGTGGGTAGGGCTATTGTATTTGGCATCAGTATCAGCACTAGTCAGGTGTCTGGCACATCTTACCCAGTCACAGGTCATGGTGGTTGATGGTTGGGCCACGGTCAGTCCATCAGGCCTGTCCACAGAAACTAAACCGTTGGGGGTTGGGATGTGGGTGCGTGGGTGTGAAAATGTGGCTGTTGCAGTGGAACTGAGTCTCGGGACAGATTATTCTCCAGCACTGAGTCTTCAGGCGATAGTGAAGGGCTCAGTACCATGGTGAAGGGAGGGGCTGAAAGATTATCGAGAAGGATATGATGAAGCATTGCTGGGCTGTAATGCGACGGAGCATGTGGGTGCTGCCCACAGTCATGGACAGCTTGTCTTCAAAGGGAGGGCAGTGTATGATCAGGCCAAAGCTGAGTGTGAATGATAGGCAGGTGTAGATGCATGGAGATGGATTTGGTGGGGAGGGTGAAGCATATGGGATTAATGGGATGGGCTACTGGGAAAGGAATGTGGATATTTAGGGGCTCACCAGCACATTGAGGCTGAGGATGAAAGCCACTGGAAGAAGAGTGCCCACTGCTACCTTCCATCGTGCTGGGAATTGAAAGTGTGCAACATGGACAAAAATGGTCCCGAGCACACTGGAATTTAGCAGGGTAAGTGACTCAGTCTGTGGGCAGGGTTTTTAAGGGGTGACAACATCAGCCACAGATTCATGTACTGTACAGGACGTAGGCACACAGGCTGCCTACTCCCTGGTCATCCTATAGCATCGACACCCTGTGTTACACAGCTATTGCTGGACAGCTCTGACAGCTCAGCATTGTGCACAGAAAGAGCCAAACAGTAGGACGTTTGAAAGAGGAGGGTCAAAACAGTTACCATCACCCAATGCTGTGTGTGTGCATTGATCACCCTGTTTCCAGATGGTGTTGAAGGGTCTAGGTGCACACCTCCATCCATGGAACTTCATCCATGGTTGTGAAGTACTTGCCGGTCAATGTGAAATAGCACCTGCACATATAAGTTAAAATCTGGAAAAGTCATCCATAAAAAGAGTGATGTACAGGCCATTTTTGCCCATACCACCAAAGTGCGGTCAATAAGTTGCTTTCTTCCTCCCTCTCCACTGTATCCTAATGCACTTCTAGATTCCTCAGCTAGGTTGGAGGGTCTTTGCTCAGTTGTTGAGCCAATTGGCCATAGAGGTGGTGAGGAAATGGATGTCAGGTAAACCCACGCTCATACAGGCGCTGTCTGCTTTGTTACAGGCCGTAATCTCCTGCAATGACAGAACGGTGGGGAATGAGTGAGATAACAATGGTTGGCATGGCTGTTAGTGTTGGTGCATGTGGGGCAAAGGTGGTGAAGTGTTCTGAAGAACCAAAGAGGCAGCATGGAGGGCATGCAGGGTTAGTGGAGTGGGAAGTTGGGATGGAACTAGAGCAACTGAGGGAAGGTGGTGCATGCAATAGTGAGAGTGACAGAGAAATGTGTGGCAGTCACCCTGGTGGAGCAGAGAAGGTCATTGAACTTCTTGCAGCCTTGCTACCAATTCCTCCACACCATGGAGATGGCACTAAGCTGGGGGGAGACCTGGGAACATGCTGGTATGATCTGATGGTACGGCCTCCCTTGCCGATCCTCTGGGAAATGGACTGTCCTCTGAACCATCACATCCACAAGGATATCCAGGTCTCTATTGGAGAATCGTGATGCCATGTTCCACTTCTTCAACATGTGCTGATTCTGTCCATCAATGTGCAGGGCTGCTTCTGAATGCCAGTGCTCACGTGGATACACAGCTTCCTATTAAATATCACCAGGATGCTAGGGACTTTCAGTCAAAATCCACTGAGGGGCTAGTTGCCTTGGGAACATGGCATGGTAAAGTGGGGCAGAAATCAGATGTGAGGGGTGCCATACCGGTGTGGTGGGTAGTTAATGAGGCTAGAGTGAGAAAATTCACTAGGCCTCATACTGAATAATCCTCCAAAAATCTTGACACAATTTGGACTTAGTCAAAAAAACAACAAACAATTCACCTCAGAATATCAGGAAAGTGAAATAAAGAAAGAAAGAAAGTGTGGGAAGAAAGAAGTCAGAAAGAAATGAGGGTAATAAATGCATTTATATAGCGATTTTCACAGCCAACCAATGTGTCAGAGTGATTTACAGCCAACGAAATACTTTTGGAAAGGCAGCCACTGTTGGAATGTAGGAAACACAACAACAGTTCTGTTCTCAACGAACTTTCACAAGTGGCAATGTGACCATGATCTGTATCTTGTGATATTGATTGAGGGGCAAATATTGGTTAGGACACCAGGGATGATTCCCCTGATTTTCTTTGTGATAGTACAATGGGATTTTGTACAACTGTCTAAGCAAACAGATGGGCCCTCCATTTTCTGTCCTTCTGAAAGATGGTATCTTCAACCCAGAAGGAGAAAACACTAGAGCTTTGAAATGGTGCATACTGGCTCAGAACATTTTGTAGACCTGGAAATGGAACTCCAGTACTCCCAGTAAGTTCATTTCCTGGTTTTACATGTTTTGTACATATATTTTCATTCAACTATTGAATGTTCCATTAGCACTGCACTGGAATTCAGCCCTGATTTTTGCGCTCAGGCTCCAGCTTAGGATTTGAACCAGCTCTGTGTCTGACCTGATCTCAGCTGGCATATTTCCATTTTCCTATGATGTGCCCAAGGAGGTTTACATCATGAGTTATAGCAGTGCCTTACCTTTACAGGGTGTAGCTGATGCTACACTGGCAAATCTGAGGTCATTAGAGTTGGTGCATACGCTCGCAGAAACTCCTGAACAGATTGTCAGTGTTATGAATTAAGCCCACAATATAGTCACAGAGGGCTGTGCACAATAACATGGATGAGAGCCTCACATTTGCTAACTAGTGAAGCCATTAAGGAATGGTAGAAAGATGAAACTCAAGGACCATATGGAATCCCATGCAGAGATGTACTAATATAACCAAAGGGCTTTCGCTGATCAGCTACACATCTGGAGAGATGCTATAATCCAAAAAGGCTTGAATCAAGCAACAATTATTACCATCTGTGCAGAGAAAGGAATGAGGAACAACTTCAGTAACATTGATAAAACTATACTCTTTTAGAGATAGAGAAGTACTTCTCAATCTGTTTCTTAAGCATCAACTTCAAGATGTAATTGGTTCAGTCCACCTAGAGGCACAATGACACTTCAGAGCAAAATCTCAGCATGACCGGCATAGTTATCTCTCTGTCGGCAGAATTACGAGGAAAGAGTATAGCAATGATAATCTCAGTCTACAGTCCTTAGATTTTCGAGACATTGCTGTCTTGAATTTACGTGTAAAGTCCATACCGCATTTGAACTTTAGGATGCTATGTTTTATAAAACAAAATCATTATCATCATGTTTGCACTTATTCCGTTTAGTTCCCATTGTTTATGTATATATCCGCACATCTGGAAAGCTTTTCAACCTGAAAGCGATCACAGAGGAATTAATGAGTAATTTTTTGTTTGCAGATAACTGCACCCGAGAGGTACACACACTCAGGAGGATCTGCAATTCATTATCAACAGGCTTGGCAAAGCAGCGAAGAACTACAACCTTGTCATCAAGCCTGATGAAAACAGGGGTCGTGCATCAGCACCCCTCAAGAAAGCATAACATCATTTAGTGTTATTAAACTGACTGCTAGCAACTGGTTAACTCATTTGGATAGCAGGTTGTCAATGGTGTACTAATAAAGAGCGAAGTGTGCTGTCATATCAAGAATGCCAGCTCTACGTTCAAAAGATTGAAAAAGCATGCCTGCAAGCAGCAGGGGATCAAGCTCACAACAACATTGAAAGTATACAGGGATGTAGTCATTACCACTCTCTTGTGTGGGTGGATATGAGTCTTCAATGTATTTCTGTCATTGCTTTCAACAGCTTGACAAATTCCACCTCCAATAGCTTATGATGCACATCAAATAGCAGAAAAGAAATTACCGACTGTAGGATCTTCAAGTATGTCAAAGTCAACGACATTAAGGCTAAGCTACTATGAGAATGACTACATTCTTTTGGACCACATGGAAGAATCACAAATGCCAAAATAATATCATTCAGTGAACTGTAATAGTGAAAACAGAAGAATAGTGGGCAGTAAAAGTGATATGACATGTTCAAGTACAAACTCAGGTAATGAAATATTAATGTCACCACCTGGGAAAACGTTTTATTGTTTTTATTAGTTGGGGAGCAGCAGTGTCATGTTGATATTAGCCTGGGTAATGATTGGGACATAGAGTTTCTGAGAGAGAAGTTACAACACTAAAAACATGAAAACGTTGATCCACAATGGGCTATTTGAGTTTGTGATATGTATAGAAGTGCTTGAACCATAATGTCTAATGATACAATCATCAAGAATTATATTTCTTCTAGCAATCTTTTTAGCGAGTCTATTTGGTATGTATAGAGTTCTCAGCTTTGCTCTGAATCTGTCTAAACTATGATAAAACATCTTGAATAAAGAAATAATATATTTGGAAATAACATTTACCTACTGGTAATCTATTAATGTTTCATGACTTATTTTTATTGAAATGTAGGTTTCATAAATATTAGGTGCAGAAATATGTTTTGATTTTTACAAAAGATAATTACTGACTGCATTATCTTTCATAAAGATATTTCTTGTAAGGCTTTGCACAACATTGACCATGCTAAGTTAATGGGTATTGTTTTATATGGCAGGAGAATTATACCACTAACGAATGTGCATTTATATAACTGTTTCAATAGAGACCATCCAAAGACTTCATACAAGAGAATAGAAGGGAGAGATTGAGCAGAAATAACAAGAGGAAAGTCGTGAAGAGAGGCTTTGAGGACACTTTTATAGATGAACAAGGAGAATGCTGAGAGGATACAATAACAGACAACCATGTTGAGACCTCTCAAGGCCCTGCCATTGATGATACTGCAGGGGCATAAAACTGGAGGCTGATGCAAAAGGAATTTTGGATGAGGCTATGGTGAGTTATGTAGTGAGGTGATAAAGTTGAATGAACGCCTTTATAGGTGTGTGGGATTGGAGACAAGAAAGATGAAGTCAGGGAACCAATAGAAATCAATAAAAACAGATGGGGTGAGCTATTGCAACTTGGAGAAGACGAACACTGGGGTTTGGGATACCGTCAGAAACAAAGGTGAAGTTGGCAAGTTTAGAATTAACAAAAGTGTGAATAAGCATTTTGGCAATAGTCCAAGCGAGGTCAAGGTGGAACGTGAATATACGGAAGAGGCAGCAATCATACAGAGTTTCCAATGTAGCTTGTGTCAAACAAATTACCATCTGGTTCAGTCTTAATGAGCAGCCAGGGACTCTGATTTCAAAATATTCAGTGGTAATTGTGTGGCAAAATAATATTTTCTTCCCTGGTGAGTACCTCAAAAAATAATCATCAATGGAGCCAACATTTTCCTGTCATCCCCAATTATTCTTGCGGAATTATATATTGAAAATGTTAGGGCTTGTACCCAGAGGTCCTTCAGGCATAATTTTATTAAGTGATACAAAACAGGTCATGTTACAAGAATCTGATTATAATTTCAACGTAGAAATCTGTGGGTGATCTTTTGGAGGTTGTATGCAATACACCATAGGGAATGTTTAATTTATTTTGGTGGGGCTAGGACATGCATGTTTGTAGGGAAATGATAGATGGGCAGCCCATGGATTTCTGTCAACTTGTAAGTCAATGTACCAACACTGCATCCTGGTAGATTCTCACAGCAGGTATTCAGGAGTGTAAACATACTGATTTCGCTGTCTGACCATCATAAGAAACCTCTGGTCTCCAAACATTCATTTTACATAAAAAATTACTTGTACCATCATTTGCAATTACACGTTATGCAAGTTACTCACTAGATATTCTCTAAAATAACATTATTATTCATTAACAAAACAGTGTGTTAGCTTCAGAGAGTTCTAATTTTATCAGTCTGTGTACATGTCTTGTATATATAATGCTCAAGTCATGCAAGTCTCCTGATGGAATGCATATGGGTTGTCACTTTTTGTTCCTCTGTTGTCTGTTCATTCCTAGGGTGATCCTCCTTCTCTGAGGACGGTTCTTCTCCGGGTGGGTGATAATGCCATGTTACTGATTATTGCTGATTCATTTCTGTTGCTGGGGAACAGTGGATCTCTGGAACTGATAGTCATTTTGTGCTCTGTGCTGGTGATGAGATCACTTAGAGGTCAGTCAGAGCGGCAGCAGGAGCAGAGCAGAGTGGAGCAGAGTGAAGCTGGGAGTAAACAGTGGTAGAAGCTTTCAGAAAAAAGCCTGAGAAGGGAGACCTGGGCTGAGGTCAGTCAAAGTGGCAGCTGGATGAGAGCTGAGTGGAGCAGAATCCAAAGTCAGAGCTCTGGAGGGGACGTTGGGATTCAAAAAGTGGTACAAGTAGCTCTGCTATAACATGTGTTACATTAATGTGCATTGGCTGTAACGCGATTGATCAATAGTGGACACTGTTTGATTAATGCAAACTTTCTGCTGTACAGGTATGGTGATTTTCTATAGCAATTTTCTTATAATGTGAATTTCTACAGAGCAATTTTCTATAATGTGATTTTCCATAGCACGAGGTCAAACAAGAACACAACTATCGCGTTATAAGAGAACCACATGAATAGGATTGGGCTGTTGAGGAACCAGGCCTAGAGACTGAGTGAGTAGTGTCTAGAGAGAGATACAGTATAAATACTTTATTAGGAATAGAGAGATTGAGAAATCTGATTTTCGTGAGTAGCGGGTTGGGTTGTGTAATTTGTTCCTAGTTTATTGTTTGTAGTTGCTAAGGGTTCATAGTGGCAGGAGAACTCAGTCCTATGGAATGTTTCTCCTACAATATGTGGGAAATCAGGGACACTTCTGGTGTCTGTAGGGACCACATATGCAGGGTGTGTGTTCAGCTGCAACTTCTGATTGGCTGCGTGGGGCTCCTGGAACTATGATGGACTGACTATGGAGCATAGAGAATGTCGAAGATAGCATATATAGCAAACTGGTCACCAACCAATGAGAACTACACAGATACAAAAGTAGTGAAGAAGGATCACTGGGCCTGAAACATTAAATCTGTTTCCTGTCCACAGATGCTGCTAAACCTGCTCAGTTTTCTTATCAATTTCTGTTTTTGGTGCAGACAGAAAACTATTGGTAAACATCAGGAAGACAAGTAAGTGTGGGCAGGTAGTGCAGGAGTCCCCTGTGGCCACTCCCCTCTCAAACTGGTTTGGATACTGTTGGGGCCATGACCTCTCAAGGGAAAGCAACAGCAGCAGCTGGATCAGTGGGGCCTCTGCTGGCTCTGTTGTACAGCAGGGAGCGTCGAATTATGGGCAGGCAGGACTGATAGGGAACTCCATAGTCAGGAACACAGACAGGCGTCTCTGTGGCCATGTGCAAGATTCCAAGATGGCTTGTTGCTTCCTTGGTGTCAGGATCAAGTATGTCTCTGAGCGAGCGCAGGATTATCTGAAGGGGGAGGGTAAACAGCCAGAGGTTCATATTGGTATGAACAGCATAGGTAGAAAGAGAGATGAGGTCCTGCAAAGGGAATTTAGGGAGTTATGTAGGAAGTAGAAAAGCAGCACTTGAGGGTTGTAATCTCAGGAATACTCTCTGTGTCGCGTGCTAGTGAGTACAGAAATAGGAAGAAAATACAGTTTGGTGCATGGCTAAGGAGGTAGTGTAGGAGGGAGGGCTTCGGATATCTGGATCGCTGGGATATCTTCGAGGGCAGAAGGGACCTGCGCAAGAAGGACGGGTTGCACCTGAACTGGAGGGGCACTAATATCCATACAGGGAGGTTTGCTAGCGTCAATCAGGAGGGTTTAAACTAGTGTGGCAGTGGGGTAGGAACCAGAGCAGTAGTCAGGATGCAGAATGATTGAAGATAAGGTTGAAATTAAGTCATGCAAGTCTAATACGAAGAGCAGGCAGGGGCATGATATTGAACATGGCAGGACTGGCAATCTGAATGGATTTATTTCAAAGCAAGGGATATAACAGGTAAGGTAGATGAGCTTAGAGTCTGGATTAGTACATGGAGCTACAATGTTGTAACCATTACAGAAACTTGATTGAGAGAAAGGCAGGATTAACAGCTCATCATTCCAGACAGAGAGGGATGTAAAAAGAGTGAAGGAGTTGCATTACTGATTAAGAAAAATGTCATAGCTGCATTAAGAGAGGACATCTTGGAGCACTCATCCAGCAAGGCCATATGAGTAGAATTTAGGAATAAGATAGGTGGAATGTCTATGATGGGGTTACACTGTAGGCCTCCCAATTGCCAGTGGTAGATAGAGAAACAGATAGGTAAACAAATCATGGAAAGATATAAATACAACAGGTTTGATGGTAAGATAATCTTTCGTTGTGAGCCTGAAGAGGTCTACTCCAAGCTTCGTCCGTGCTCTGACTGGGTTGTCATTTGAACATATGAAGATTCAAGTTGAGAGCAGCAGTAGGCCATTTGACCCCTTGAGCCTGATCTAGCGTGGCTGATCTGATTATTCAACATTTCTGCCAATCCACAATAACCTTTCACCTCTTTCTCTAATCTCATCCCTCATGTTTAGCTAGTGGAGCACTTCTCTTGCCTTCTTCAGTCGAGGTTTAATTCCTTGATGGCTTGCATGGATACAATTCAGAAGCTCTTTCCTCATCTCCTTAAGGATTATTCCACTATTTCCTCTGTACAAGTTGCCATCTTGGACTATCACTTTATTGCTTTCTGCCAAATATTCTCTTATAGCAACAGATCTGTCCTTGATGCTTTCTGTCCTTTTTTTCATCACTAGTTCCTGAAGCATGAAAAGTATGCTTAATTTGAGCAAGATGCTTGTCTTTCAGAATCAATATTCCTGTTAGAGATAGTAGGAACTGCCGATGCTGGAGAATCTGAGATAACAAGGAGTAGAGCTGGATGAATACAGCAGGCCAGGCAGCATCAGAGGAGCAGGAAAGCTAATGTTTCGGGTCTGGACCCTTCTTCAGAAATGATATCCCTGTTGGTCTGATGGCTTCCAGAGCATGTTGAGCTATTACTTCTTGTTGCATCTTAATGTGTAACATCTTACACTTTGTCTTAGCATCCTCAAACTTTCTTTATAAGGAGTGTCGTCCTTGAAGTCATGTCAACAATACATATCCATTCCCATGCTTGTATGTCATGTCCAGATGACACCATTGCAAGCAAAGTAACAATTTTTCCAGATACTTTGGAGCAATTAGAAGTGGATTGAGAAAGATCTTTTGAAGTAACTTGTGGTTGAATACCACAGTCACTTTGTCTCTCCCGAACAGGTTTTCCCTTTTTCTATTATTCATTCATGTGATGTGGTTGTTGCTGGCTATGCCAGCATTTATTGCTCATCCCAAATCACTCTGGAAAAGATGGCGATAAGCTGTCTCTAATACAGATGCTGTCATGTGGGTATTGGGACACCCACAATGTTGTTAGGAAGGGATTTCCAAGATTCTGACTCACTGACAATGAAAGAATAGTGATATACTTCCAAGACAGGATGGTATATGGCTTAAAGGGAGACTTTCAGGTTGGGAGTATTCTCACGCACTTTCTGCACTTGTCCTTCGAGATGGCAGAGGCCACAAATTTGAAAGGTGCTGTTGGGGGGCCTTGGTGAGTTACTGGAGTGCATAACCTTCATGGTGCACACTGCACTACTGAGTGTTATTGGTGAAGGGTGTGAAAGTGTTTGTTGGGGTGTTGATCAAGTGGGTTGCTTTGTCTTGGATGATATCAAGCTTCTTGATTGTTGTTGGAGCTACACCATCTAGGTAAGTGGAGAGTATGACTTTCAACTTCTCATTTGTGCCTTGTTGTTAATGGACAGGTATTAAGGAGTTGGGAAGTGAGTTGCTTGCCATGAAATTCCGAGCCTCTGATCCGGCCTTGTAACCATATCATGGTCTGATCCAATGTTTGGTCATGGGTAACCCCCAAAATGCTGAGAGGCAGATACTGGCACATCGGAACACTACTCTCGTATGGTAATTCTTCACTTTGCCTATCTCCAGTCTCACACTATTGGATTTTGAAATATCAGTTGACATTTTGAAGAAACATCTACTTTGAATTAAAATTGACATGTGGATAATATTGAAAGATGTATTTTAATGTCAATAAACACACTAAGCTGTTCCGTTTGTGAAGATAGTGTTGTTATGTATGAGTAAAATGCAGAGATAAAAATTATAACTAATATTTCTTGCAAAACGCAAATGAGAAGTGACACCTTTTCAGGATGTTCTTCAGAAGCCAAAAATGCTTAACATGATTATAACCATAAAATGAGAGATATGTTAGGAAATGTGGGTTGCACAGGAAACAACTGCAAAAAGATCAATATGGGATCCATAACGTTTGAAAACCTAAAGCACTGGAATGCTAGAATAATGGTTACAATGTTTAAATGGATTTGTCAAGATGCTACATCCAAATCAATGTAATGATCATTGCTCTCAATGTTCTTGTTAAATAGTCAAATATTTTTAAGCCGAGGATGAATTGACCTTTGCAATAAGTCACTAAAAATGGTAGCTCAGCTGATTTTCGTCCCACATGGATATTGCTGGTTTACCTGGCTCATTTTATGTCATTTTGTTTTAAAATTAATCTTCATTAGGGATTTACACTGCTTTTGGAACAATTTCGAGCTGCGTCTGCCAGAAGCTTATTTCCACGTGGGTTGAGTTTCATTTCTCTCATGAAGGAGAAGCACGTCAATAATGAGAACATACACAAGGGATGTCAACACTGGAAGATTTTTCCATTTCTGGTATTCAATGAGTACTCCCAGGTTAGATTATAACTGACTGGATTCACAACGATGCTTCCTGCGTGTTCACCAAAATGTTTTTTCAATCACAATTGTTACAAACTTGTGCCCTATTATTTTGACATTTTTGTTTCCTACGCCAAGCATCATCATAACATTTTTAATACCATTAGCGTTACTAGGCTGAGGCATAGAGTTGGTCGCATATGTTCAGATGAGGCCAACTTCGAAAAGGGAGCCTCCGAAATGTCCACCTTCTTCCTCAACCGAGGATTCCCTAGCTCCGTTGTCAACAGGGCCCTCAACCAGGTCCGACCCATCTCCCGCACTTCTGCCCTCATCCCTTCTTTTCCCTCCTGCAACACAATAGGGTTCCCCTTATCCTCACCTACCATCCCACCAGCATCCATATCCAGAAGATCATCAGATGCCAATTCCGCCACTTCCAGCGAGATGCCACCACCAGACACATATTCCCCTCCCCTCCCTTGTCCGTCTTCCGCGGGGACTGTTCCCTCCGGGACACCCTGGTCCGCACTTCCTTCACCCACAACACCTCCCCACAGCCCTACGGCACCTTCCCCTGTAACTGGCAAAGGTGCAACACCTGCCCATTTACCTCCTCCCTCCCCAGTACCCAAGGGCCCAAACATACCTTCCAGGTGAAACAACACTTCACTTGCACTTCCCAGAATCTAGTCTACTGCATTCGCTGCTCACAATGTGGTCTCCTCTACATTGGGGAAACGAAGCATAGACTTGGCGACTGCTTTGCAGAACATCTACATTCTGCTCGCAAAAAAGACCATGAACTACCCGTTGCCTGCCACTTCAATATACCACCCTGCTCCATGGCCAACATCTCTGTCTCTGGCTTCCTACAGTGTTCCAGCGAAGCCCTACGCAAGCTGAAGGAACAACGCATCATTTTCCGCTGGGATACTCTACAGTCCTCAATATTGAGTTCAATAATTTTAGGGCCTAAGTTCTCCCATGTCCCAGCCCCCCACGCCACACATCAGGTCTTGCTACTACATAGCCTGCCATTACACACCCCCTGTTGTTAGTCACTAACAGTCCCCATTAACAACTATTTGCCCTCCCAGCCTGATTGTTAGTAACTCCTTTGTCTGTCCAAATGTCTTCTCTCTCTTTGGACTCTATCCTATTGTTTACTCCCTACCCCAACCACCTCCCTATTTTCTGCATCTAAACTGACGTTTTCCCAGCCACGATCAGTTCTGAGGAAGGGTCACCAGACCTGAAACGTTAACTCTGTTTTTTCCTTCACAAATGTTGCCAGACCTGCTGAGCTTCTCCAGCAACTTTGTTTTTGTTCCTGATTTACAGCATCTGCAATTCTTTCGCTGTCAAAGTTAGTTTCTTCAAAACACCTAGTGACAGGCACATGCTATGGAGCATGAAGTATAGCCATTAATGGTATCAGTCTCACTGTTGTAGAAGAATTGTCAAACTTAGCAGTGTACGCTCTAGAGATACCACTGCTGATGTGGATTCCAGTACACGTATCCAGAATACAAATTCTGCCTACAGCCAACTTCACAACTGTTTCTGTAATTAAATCAAACTTTACACATCTATTGTCCTTACCAACTTGCTGCAGAATCCTAGTCCTATAGTAAGTGCCACATCAAGGCTCTAAACGCTTTGACCAAAGATATCTGAGGTCTGTCATGAGAATTCAACTGCAGGACAAAATCACACTTCAACAAGGCCCTACAAAGTCTGGGCATAGCAGCATGGAATGCACCCTCAGAGGATGTAACGTAAATGGACGGATCAATTCTTCAAGATGGACAACTATAGAATTTGCAAGCAGACGTTCCATGGGCAACAATATGGAATTTTACATGCCGTTTTGGTCTCCCTACGCAAGAAAGGATATAGTTGCTATAGAGGGAGAGTAGCATCTGTGGCTAGACTGACATCGGGGATGACAGAACTGTCCTATGAGAAGGGATTGGTTTGATTGGGAACAAAAACAGAAATTGTAGGAGAAATTCAGAAGGTCTGGCAGCATCTGTGACTAGAAAGCAGAGTTGACATTTTGGGTCCAGTGATCTTTCTTCGTTGTTGCAAGGAAAAGGTTGGTATTACTTGCTGAAGACGATGTGGGGGGAGGATTGAAGAGTAAACAATAAGTGGACATGGAGCCTAGAGAGACAGAGCAGCAGTTTGGCAGACAATGGAATGGGTAAAGGTCAGCCTGGGCAAATCAATAGCTATTCATGGAGACCATTAATCGCTGACAATGGGTTGGTTCTGGTAGCAGCCCATGTGATGACAAGGCCTGGTATGTGGGTGTTGGGGAAAGACATGGAGAAAGGTGCTCAGGCCCTAAACTTATAGAAATTGACATCGAGTCCTGAAGGTTACAGGGACCTCAAGCAAAAATTGAGATGCTGTTCTTCCAGCTTGCGCCGAGCTTTGCTGAAGAACTGCAGCAAGTCTGAGGCAGAGATGTTGGCCAGGGAACATGGTGGTGTATTGAAGTGGTAGGTAAATGGAAGCTCAGGGTCATTTTTGTATCAGAACATATGTGTATTATAAAGTGTTGGCCCAGTCTACACTTCGTCTCCCCAATGTAGAGGAGACCCCTTTGTGAGCAGCGAATATAGTAGACTTGATTGAATGAAATGCAGGTAAATTGCTGCTTCACCCAGAAGGTGTGTCTGGAACCTTGGATACAGAGGAGGCAGGAGGTAAACAGGCATGTGTTACATCTTCTGCAATTGCATGGGGAGGTGCTGTGGAGCTGTGTTGGGAATACGGTAGGAGTGCACCAGAGTGTCCTAGAGGGAACGTTCCTTACAGTGTAGACCAGATTAACAGCCTCAATCAGGAAACTCATATTCTATGCTGTTCACCTGGCTGACCTTGTTACAATAACTATATCCCTCCCCATCTGAGTCCAAAGTCATGGGCCAGTTCTTTTTCTGGTGTCTCCTCCTGGGGCATTTTAGCTCCGGTTAGGTTCCTCAGGCTCTGGCTCTAATATGGGCAATGTGTCATCATCGAATCCCTACAGAGTGGAAACAGGCCCTTTGGCCCAACAAGTCCACACCAACCCTCAGAGCATCCCACCCAGATCCATCCCGTGTAACCCACCTACTCTACACATCCCTGAACACTCTGGGCAATTTAGCATGGCCAATGCACCTGGCCAGCACATCTTTGGACTGTGGGAGGAAACCAGAGCACCCAGTGGAAACCCACGCAGACACGGGGAGAATGTGCAAACTCCACACATACAGTTTCCTGAGGGTGGAAATGAACCTGCGTCCATGGCGTTGTGAGGCAGCAGTGCTAACCACTGAGCCACTGTGCCACCAAAGAGGCAAGCTACTGTGTAATGCATGGTAGCTTGCCTCTTGCATCCAGAGTGTCTCGGAAGAAATTTATTCTCTTCTTCAGGTGGCAAAGACATCAAGGCAGTGACATCTGCTGTGTCCATCTCAGGTTCCACAGTCTCTTCAACATTTGACAGAGTGGGAGAACCCATAGGTTCTGCCAGCACTTCTGACTGTACCGAGGCACTGGGAATGTTTTGGTACTATGCCGTTTGTGAGTTGACAGCCTTCATACATGCTTGGACAGGACTGTCACACCTACCCAAACTTTATATATCACAGGACCTGACCTCAAGTCGACCATGCCTCTTACTCACACAAGGCCATTCCCGTGGTTCCTACATCAAACTTTGTCCCCTGAGTAAACTACCTCTCTTGCTTAGCAGCGTCTTGTGTCTGACATTGGAGTTCCTGATGTTGTTTCACCCTCCACCCCCAGTCGGGTAGATCAGATTTAACCTGGCATGGAGTGTTCTTCCCACTAGCAACTCTGCTGGAGCTATCCCTGTCGTTGCTCGTGGGCTGGTCCTATAATCAAATAGGAACCAAGACAATTTGGCATCTAATTAAGCTGTAGGCTGTTTCTTTAAGTCTGCCTTCAAAGTTTGAACTGCTCTTTCTGCCACCATTGGATGATGGATGGTATGGAGCTGTCCTTATGTGCTGAATACCATTCGAAATACTCGAATTCCCTGCTGGTAAATGATGGCCATTATCTGTGATGAACACTTCCAGGAGTCTGTGTGTTGCAAAAGATCCATTGAATCACTACAGTGATTCACTACAGGCCTTTTGACCCATTGAGTCCACACTGACCCTCCGAACAGCATCCCATCCAGACCCACCCCCGTGCCCTATTCTTGTAACCCTGCATTTCACATGGCCAATCCATCTAACCTGCACATCTAAGACTGTGGGAGGAAACTGGGGCACCTGGACGAAAACCATGCAAACACGGGGAGAATGTGCAAACTTCAAACAGACAGTTGCCTGAGGGTGGAATCAAATTTGTGTTCCTGGCGTTGTGAGGCAGCAGTGCTAACCACTGAGCCACCATTCCGCACCTGGTGCATATAGTTTTTCTATTGTCATTCCCAGTGTTTGACAAATGAACTCTATGCACATTCAACCACTTTGACTCAGTGTCCAAATTGACTAAGAACATTGAGCCTATGAAAGAACCTGCATAGTTGACGTGGAGCTGAGTCCAGGGTTTACCCGGCTAATACCACGTCAGTGGGGAAGTTGCTGGTGTTAATTTCTGTCCTTGTTGGTTCTCTTGGCACTGTCTCACCAACACTTCCAAGTCTGTATCTAATACCAGCTACCAGACATAACTTCTCGCCATCGTCCTCATTTTGGAAACCCTGGATGACTTGATGGATTTCAGCTGGTTCTGGCGGTGACCTTTGCTTGGGACTATCACTCTTAGTCTCCATTATAAATGCCTTGTTCTACTGTGATCTGTTCTTCTTGGGTCCAGAAAGGTTTCAATTCTGGTTGTGATGACCCTTTGGTTTTCCCCATCATCACCAGCTGTTTCAGTTTTGCCAAAACTGGATCTTTCAGCATCTAAAGTCTGCTATTTAAGGTTTTGGAGTAGACTTGTAGCTCGGCTAATGGGTGTTGAGCTTGTTGAAGTTGGTTGGCTCCAATAGCTGGTTTGTTGTTCTGCAGACGTTTCGTCACCGTGCTGGGTAACATCCTCAGTGCAGCCTCCGATGAAGCGTCGGTGTGTTTTCCCGCCTGGCTTTTAAACTCTGGGGTCCGTTGAGCTGGATTGCCTCACTTCCAGGTTTCCTTCGTAGTGGAATGTATATGGGGCCGAGTTCCACGTGTTTATTAATGGCATGCTTCATGGAGTGCCAGGCTTCTAGGAGTTCCCGTGCCTGTCTCTGCTTAGCTTGTCCCAGTGAGATGTTATTGGGATAATATCCCATTGATTTCTATATTCTCTATAAATTAATGCTCTTTATCTGCTTACGCAGAGGTATGCAGGCACTGCCTTAAAACTTCCTGCCCAACTAGAATTAGGTGTAAAACTTTCTAAGTCCTTATCTTCCTATACATAAGTAGAAAAGACACTGCCTTAAGCTTCCTGCCTGAACAGAAATCGGTATAAACTTTGTAAATCTTTATTTTCCTGCGCAGGGGTATGTGGAAGCTGTCTCAAATAAGATTAGGTGGCAACGTTTGTAAAGGTGTGAGACTTCTGAAATCCTGTAAAGAATATAACTTCTGTTTCTGCTAAACGGGCCAGGACACTGACCTTTGTTCAAGCCAGACACTTCGGAAGCTTGAAATTACATTCTGTCACTTCGGCAACTTGAAATCGCCTCCTGCCGTTAGCAGTCACTTTGTGAACAATCGATACTGTATCCTTTTATCTCTGATACTGTATCCTGCTTTCTTTATGTTTTCAATGTAGTAATTGTTTCATGTAACATGCCATTGTGAGATGTAAAATTGCTTTATGTACTATGCACGCGATAAGGTATAAGAAGTGGGGACTGTCCGCTGCTCGGAGAGAGTCGCTTATGAGACTCAGCACTCTGTGCCGGGTTGAGTACAGTGATCCTCCACAGCTTGTACTTGCTTTGTAATAAAGGATTTGTGTTTTTCTAAACAGGTCAGTGTCTTGTTATTGCATCAAGTCCGTGAGGATCTCCAAAAACAAACCTAACACCAGGATTTTGGTGTTGTCCCAGTCGAATTGGTGGATCTCCTTATCCATGTGGATTGAGATGAGTGAGTATTGGTTGTGTCTTTTTGTAGCCAGTTGGTGTTCATTTACCCTTGTTGTTAGTTTCCTTCCTGGGAACTACTTCCTGACTATGCTGCAGCTGTATCGGGTCCTGGTGAAGCCACACCTGGAGTACTGTGTGCAGTTTTGGTCTCCTTACTTGAGAAGAGATGTACTAGCACTACTAGAGGAGATTCACTTGGTTGATTCCAGAGTTGAGAGGGTTGGACTATGAGGAGAGACTGAGTAGGTTGGGATTATACTCATTGGAATTCGGAAGAATGAGGGGAGATCTTATAGAAACATGTAAGATTATGAAGGGAATAGATAAGGTGGAGGCAGGGAGGTTGTTTCCACTAGCAGGTGAAACTAGGACAAGAGGGCGTCACCTCAAAATAAAGGGAAGCAAATATAGGACTGAAATCAGGAGGAACTTCTTCACCCAAAGGGTTGTGAATCTGTGGAATTCCCTGCCCAGTGAAGCGGTTGAAGCCACCTCGCTGAATGTTTTTAAGGCAAGGCTAGATAAATTTTGAACAGTAAAGGAATTAAGGGTTATGGTGAGTGGGCGGGTAAGTAGAGCCGAGTCTCAAAAAGATTAGCCATGATCTTATTAAATGGCGGTGCAGGCTCGAGGGGCTGGATGGCCTAGTCCTGCTCCTAGTTCTTATGTTCTCATGTTCTAACCCCATTCAGGGAACTCATATTCTATGAGGTCCATCTGGCTGATGTCGCTATAATCACTGCAACTTTTGGCCTGAAGAAAGTAGGAGGAGGTAAAGGAGAAATTGTCAGGGTGGGGATAGGCTGGGCCAGGCGGGGATAGCAAAGCATTGTTCAGGCCTTTATCCAGATGGAAGTGCAAAGCCCTGAGGCTATCCTGAAGGGACATGTCCATGTTAAGGGATTGCACATCCATGGTGAAGAGGAGGTGGCTGGTGCCTGCAAACTGGAATTCCTAAAGCTGATGTAAAGCATCAGAAGAATTGCTGATGTAAGAGGGAAGGGATTGGGACAAAGGGACAAAACAAGATCAAGTTGAGGTAGGAATAGATGGGTTCTGTGGGGCAAGAGCAAGCATAAACTTGGATAACCATTTCAACTCCCCCTCCCATTCCTCAGATGACATGTCCATCCTGGGCCTCTTGCAATGCCACAGTGATGCCACCCGAAGGCTGCAGGAACAGCAAATCATATTCAGCCTGGGAACCCTGCAGCCCAATGGCATCAATGTGGATTTCACAAGCTTCAAAATCTCCCCTCCCCCAACCGCATCCCAAAACCAGCCCGGCTCATCTCCACCTCCCTAACCTGTTCTTCCTCTCACCTCAAGCCACACCCCCATCTCCTATCTACTAACATCATCCCGCCCCCTTGACCTGTCCATCCTCCCTGGACTGACCTATCTCCTCCCTACCCCCCTATCTACATTCACCTTTACTGGCTCCATCCCCGCCTCTTCGACTTGTCTGCCTCCTCTCCACCTATCCTCTCCTCTATCCATCCTCTATCCGCCTCCCCCTCTCTCCCTATTTATTTCAGAACCCTCTTCCCCTCCCCCATTTCTGATGAAGGGTTTAGGCCCGAAACGTCGAGTTTTCCTGCTCCTATGATGCTGCTTGACCTGCTGTGTTCATCCAGCCCCATGCTTGTTATCTCGGATTCTCCAGCATCTGCAGTACCTTTTATCTCTGATAAACTTGGTTCTGCCTGGGCAGTCCTGATTAAGGATTTTGGGAAGGAGGTAGAAGTGGACTGTGCCGCAGTGGGGCATTGCGAGCATGGAGACTGTGTGGGGGGAGATCACCAGATAAAGTGAGATTAATGAAAATTGTAAACACAATAGCCTAGTGTTCTATGGGGGAGTCAGGGGTCCAGGAGAGATGGGTGGAGGTATCCGTAATGCAGAGGTCAGTAGGCCAGATGACTACAGTACCATCCTTGTTGGCTGGCATAATTACAGAGTCAGAGCTGGATCTAAGAACATGAATTGCAGTCAGTTCAGAAGGAGAAAGGAACTTTAGGGAGCCAGGGCAGACAGGGCAGGCTGAACGGCTGCTACTATTCTGTGATTCTGTGATAGACTCAAGTTTTGCTCCTTTTCCCTGTACTGCGTAAAGGGCATTACCACCCCATTTTATATTAAACCATTTTATCTTTATCCATCTGGTCATTATCACCCTGCCTTCTGCATCACCTCAATTATTCCTTTTTGTTCTTCCCTTCCCAGTCCCTCCTATTAGCGTACCACTGCACTAGCTTAAAATGAATGACACTTCATATCTTTTATTGCTTAGTTGAAAAAAAATTCAACCTGAAGTGTTGACTCTGTATTGATGCTGAGTATTTTTTAACATATTCTGGTTTAATTTCAGATTTCTATTATCCACTGCATCCGCTTCTGTGTAGGAATAAAAATAGGCCATTCAGCCCCCTTGAACCTGCTTCACCATTCAATTAAGTTGCAGCTGATCTATATCTTAACGACATTTACTCATCTTGGTTTTGTTTTCTTTAAAGCACTTACCAGCAAAAGTTTATCAGTCTTCACTTGGAAATTTTAAATTTGCTCAAGAATAAGAGATTGGAGATTTGGGTAAGACTGAACAATTTGCATAATATCAAGGAAATATCAGGGTGGCACAGTGGCACAGTGGCTAGCACTGCTGCCTCACAGTGCTAGGGACCCGGGTTCGATTCCACCCTTGGGTAACTGTCTGTGTGGAGTTTGCACATTCTCCCTGTGTCTGCGTGGGTTTCCTGTGGGTGCTCCGGTTTCCTCCCAAAGTCCAAAGATGTGCAGGTTAGGTGGATTGGCCATGCTAAATTGCCTTAGTGTTCAGGGATGTGTAGACTAAGTGGGTTGTAGGGGGATGAGTCTGGGTGGGATGCTCTGAGGTTCAGTGTGGACTTGTTGGGCCAAAGGGCCTGTTTCCACACTGTAGGGATTCTATCATGAAATGTCAGTCTAACAACACAATATGGCATTTGCACCCAAGGCTACATCAGAGAAAAATATTAAAACATGTAAAATTTAAGTTGATATACTTTTGAGAGCATAAAGCACTCATAGTAAGATAAATAATGTAATGGAACAAGTAAACATAAAATGGTTTCACTTAGTAAGTATTCCAGAAATGTAGGCTGACTTTTATCCATGTTTCAAGACTCTGGTATCTGAATGTAAAGTGGGTCCTAAGCCCACACTTCTCAGTGGTGGAGCCATTAAGCGGAAAGGTATTTTCCCTATTCCTTACCCTGTCTATTACCTTGGCACCTCGTGTACCTCAATTAGATCACACACGTCCCTTCAGCCTTTGTGAGGAAAGCAACCCAATTCTATCTAGGTGCATTCACATCTTTCCTTTAGTGTGAGTACCAGAATTCCACACAACACTCCAGTTGTGTCCTATCCAGCATTTTACACAGTTCCATCATGACCTCCTTGCTTTTGTATTGAGTATCATGACATATAAAGACAAATATACCAAAACAAAAACACAGAACTGCAGGTGATGGATATCTGAAATTAACAACACACAGGAATTGCTCCAGAAACTCAGCAGGTCTGGTAGCAACTGTGGAGAGAAAACAGACTTAACATTTCAAGTCCAGTGACCTTTCTTCAGAAGATTCCTTTGATCCTATATACTTTCTAGAATCCTACCATTTATCATGTGCTCCCTTGACTTGTTAGTCTTCCAAAAATGCATGACCTGGCACTTTTCAGGATTAATTCCATTTGCTGCTGTTGCGCACAGTATAATTTCTGGTTCAAGATGGTGGCAGAGTAGGGATACTGTGCTAGAGCTCGTCCACTCTGACCGTTTCCCTTTTCCTTTCTTTTTACCCTCTCTTGTTCTTTTTTTACTTACTTACCTTGTCCTGAGCATGGACGACATTGGCAGTGGCAATAGCCCAGTGGCAGACCCCGAGCAGTTTCAAGCCAGGCCCAGAGCGTGGACCTCGAGCAGTCTCAAGCCAGGCCCAGGGCGTGGACCTCGGGGGAGCCCAACAGCAGATGTCGAGTCCATCCAGCACAGATCTCGAGCCAGCTGCTACTTACTTTTCTGGAGCATGCACTGGACCTGGAATTGCAGCTACTATATCAGCAGAGGCGACATCAGCGAGGTAGGCCCAGGAGTAAAACTTGGTGCCCAAGGATCGGTGACTTCATTGTTTGCATCCGGTGCTGGCGGTGACCAAGTGGTGGCAGAAGGGCATCACGGCATCATTGATGAAGTGAGCCCAGCAGTGAGAGATGTGACTTTAAAGTTAGCTGGGTTTGGCGCAGGCAGCAGCGAGGTGGTGGCTGACGATTAACGGCCCAGCGGCATTGTTTGGTGCCTGAGGATCGGCGATTTCGATGTCTATTCAGTCTGGTGTAGATGCTGGCAAAGAGGTGGTGGCCAAGGCATCATTGATGGTGATGAGCTGGCTCAGGACTGACTGATGGACTCTCTTAAAGCTATATCTTTCTTTTTTTCCCTTATTCTTAAATTATTCAAAATGGTGCCATGTCATGGTGACAAAGGAAAGCTTTTCACTGTATTTTATTGTATTCTTATACAAAATACGCATGGCAATGAAAACAAAATCAAACCAAAATGGTTTGCTTCCTTCTTGGAGTGTTTGACCACTTTACATCAGCTCCCAATTTCTGGGAAAGAAACCCAACAGAGGGATTGCATTGGGGATCCATATCCCATAGCTCCTCACTGTTACACCACCTGACACATGGATGACCAAAGTTGAAACCAAATATTCGTCAAAGTTTAGAATTCTCTTTCTCAGAGGACTGTGGTGGCTGGGTCATTGAATATGTCCAAGGTTGGGTTAGACAGACTTTGAGTTATAACGGGTTACAGTGAAGGGTGAGAAGGCACGAAGGTTGATTCGACATTATAATCTGATCAACCATGAGTTTATTGCTTGATGGAGGAAGCTCAACGGGCTGAATGGCCTAACCCCACTACTATTTCTTGATCATGAACAAAAACTTCTGTCAGAGTAAAGGATGTTTACCTGCTCGTTACTTCAGTCTCTGGTCACACACCAGCTGCACACCAGTGCATTTCCTGAGAATTCAGGTAACTGGCAGGTTTGACATGAAGCAACAGTGTGCTGTCAACACAACCTGCTCTGTGGGGAAAACTAAAATTCATGCAAACTTTTGTTCTTCCTTTTCCTGTTTTGTTTTGGCAAGATGAAATGAGATGAAGCTGTCTAGCTTTGTAGAAACAACCTCTGTGACCTTGTGCAGCCATATATGACAAACTGTGAGACTTTGTTTGTATTTGCTGCACTAAGTGAGATGTGGCCCAAATGTATTAATATTAAGGACCATAGTCTCCTTGACAGCCACTGTCAAGGCTGGCATTTGTACATCTTACAGATTGCAGTCATGTCTGCTGCAGCTGACAAATTTCAGTCATGAACCCTTTAACGAAACGAACATACTTCTAACGTTGAGATAGTAAGAACTGCTGATGCTGGAGTCTGAGATAACAAGGTGTGGAGCTGGAGGAACACAGCAGGCCAGGCAGCATCGGAGGAGTAGGAAAGCTGGCTGTCACTGAAGTTGAAGTAAGAGAATCTCTCCCTAAAGATCCCTCTCTGCTGTGACTGACTTCCTCCTGAGAATCCTTCACCCCACCCCTTTCCACTATCTGTCTGTAACACATTGGGGAGCAGGTTTTGGGAGGTCAACCTGGGAGATTATGAGGTGTTGTATTCCACCTGTCGCCTTAATACTCACAGAATAAAATGCTTGGTTACCAATTAGTTGCTGCAAATGGGAGGTTTGCTTCCTGATCACAAACTCTTCCACTTGCTTCCAAGTGTTTTTTAATCATTCATGCGATGAAGGCATCTCTGGCTAGCCCAGCGCTTATGGTCGATCATTAATTGTCCTGAGGGCAGTTAAAAGTTAACCACATTGCAGTGGATCTGGAGTCACATGTAGGCCAGACCGGGCAAGGATGGCAGTTTCCTTCTCTAAAGGTCGTTAGTGAACCAGATGGGATTTTCTGACAATCAACAATGGATTCATGGTCATCATTAGAATCTATCTGGGTTTCCTCATTAAAAGTCCAGTGATAATAACTCTAGGCCATCACTCTCCAAAGGAGTTTGCATTTAATATTAGCACTGGTTTCTCATGCCTCCTTTTACGTGCCACATTACATTCAGCTCTTGTGACTTGAGCTAACATGATAAATAATATGATGACAATTTTTCTTTGCAGCTGCATTCACATTGTGTGAGGGCTGTGAGAATCAATACGTTAGGCCAGTATCTTGTGTAGCAAGAGAATAATTCCAAGGTCATGGTGAGAGTTGTGAAGTCCGTTAGCTCTCAGAATCTGTCTTTATTTATCATTCTGAAGGAGCAAAAATAATTTAAGATAAGTCAATTAAGATAATAGAGACACTGCTACCTTCACCAGTACAAGCTGATGGCACATTCAACCTTGGCTCCAGTGGCAAGCCTTGATGACATGTATGTGTTGCATTGTTTTAACTGGCATAAATGATTCACAAACCTCCTTAGATCTGATGCCCAAAAAATCTAGTGGGGAGCACAAAACATGTTAATTAATTTTAAAAAAAATGTTTAGGTGGGGCTGTCGATTTTAGTGAATGCAGAATTTATTCTTCAATTGCACTCAATTCCACCACCAGGTCTGCATTATCTTGAGACAATTTGTCAAAACACAAGTTTTAAATCAATCAAAAAGTATGCTGCCACCAGTTAGGCCACCCTCTGAAACTTTGGGAAAATATGACAAAACCCTAATAAGCTGAACGATTGCACTAGGACCCAGAAGAAATAACCCATAAGTGGATCATGACCCCTTTAAGCAGCACTAGCGAGGGCTCCTTTATGCTGTTTAGCATTGTGTTCAACTGTGTAAGATTTAGGCAGGGGATTGTCTCCAGCATAGTGCTCAAAAACAGCAGCACTAAGATGAAATTAGCATTGCAAACCATCAACATTGTAGCCTGCCTATTCTGCATGCTGTCAGCATTTTATAGGCTTCCTTCAAAAACGGGTAGTTCAGAACTCAATATCTCCCCCATTATTTATCTACTGTGTTCTGGCCCCGGCATTTCAGGATCTTCCACACCAGTGCCAACTCTCTATAAGCTGTCACCACACGTGGATGGCAGTGATGTTAAAGGGACAGAAACCAATTAAATTCTGCAGCTTTTTCCTTGTAATTCTCTGGAACTCCATACAACCTATTCAAGCGCCAAAAATGTGCTTCCAGTACAATGGTAGTTTTCTCAATTTTCTGGCCTGGTAGCTGTATGGATCTTACTGCGCAGCTCACCTGCTTATGTTTGGGATAGTTTTGACAGCTGGTGTGTAATACAGAGTAACACCAAGAGTGCGCATCATGTCCTATTATGGCTGAGGTCATCACGGCCTTGTCAATCTCGCCCCTTGCTTGAGGCATGGTGACCCTCAGCTTATAGTTATCACTGGTCCTCTCGCTCTCTCTCTCTGTCTCTGTCTCTCTCTCTCTCTCTCTCTCTATGGTCCTTAGACCTATTGCAACTTTCACTTTCACTGCATTATTCAGTAAAGGCTTCAAGGAACTTGCCTTCTTATGCAACAACCATAATCTATTTGGTTTTGCTCCCTTGAAGAAATGAGAGAATGTTGAAATGTGGAAAACCAACTGTGATATTGGCTGAAGTATTCATTTGTTTCAGGGTGCATCATCTGCTAGATCATGGGAAGGTCAAAAAAGTTTAAAGAATCTCACAGATAATAGTTTACAGCTGAATATGAAGCAGAAATGACTTTCACCCATGACTTCCTTGTTTGAAATTGAGTCTTTGCAGTTCCAATGAATTGAATCAGAAAATGTGAGGGTATTCATCCTGTATTTGTTTTGAGGTAGCTTCTTTTGTTTAGCGCTTCACATTATGAGATGGTAGTGCAGGATATTGACTCCTTTATTCTTCTTTGATCAATTAGTGTTGGAACAGACCAAGGATTGTTTAATGTTCGCATTAAATGTCTTAAGCAAAAAAGAAAAATCCATTTTCCAAGACTGGTATGCTTAATCTTAACAGCTATAAACAAATCACAAGGAAAAAAGGATGTTACTGTCAGAATTTTCTGAAAAAGCGTTGTTAAAATGTTATAAATCTTATAAAACATTAAATTTAACATAGTGTCCAGCCATCATTTTCAGCACTGCAGTCAGCCATTGCAAATTAATCCAATTCTGAGAATTTCAAAGCTGCTTGTGGATGCTTGACTTTAAGGTAATTTGTAAATGTAAAACAAAATAGGCGTGTGGGAACGGCTTAAACAGCACTCCTATCATTAAATTACACACAAGAGAGATCTGTAAGTGATTATAAAACAGCAATCTTGTGACGTTATAAATTATAGGTAATGTTAAAATGGTATGTTCTCTTCAGATGTGATGTAAGGTTACAATCTTGGTATCACTCAGGTAATATAAATTGTGATAAGTGCAATTAAAGTGTGATGACATCCACCAGGAAAGAAAGTGGAGTTTCTTTAAATCTCTCAATATTTTTTTCTGCTACTGCAATTTCAAGGTTTTAGAAGTTAGGTTTTGATGTGCCTTTTGCTATGATGATGGATCAGAAACCCAAAGTAGTTACAGATTTTTTTTTCAGTTTTAATACCAAAATACATTATTTTTAAAAGGAGGACTGCTACAGAAAAAAAAACCCTGCAAATTTAAATTCAGTGATTTCTGGCAAAGTCCTGTGTAAAGCCAATGTAATGTCACTTATGTAAATTGTCAAGGAAACATCTAAAAAGTGAGAGACTGAACAAGAAAAGATAACAAAGAGGCTGACTTGCCCTCCTAGCAGAAAGTCAGCTCTTGGAGCAATGATAAAAGGTACTGCAGATGCTGGAGAATCCGAGATAACAAGCGTGGGGCTGGATGAACACAGCAGGTCAAGCAGCATCATAGGAGCAGGAAAGCTTGACGTTTC
>JAHRHZ010000074.1:8222934-8243067 GCA_024137785.1 Ginglymostoma cirratum | reverse complement strand
TTTCCTGCTCCTATGATGCTGCTTGACCTGCTGTGTTCATCCAGCCCCACGCTTGTTATCTTGGAGCAATGTCTGTTTTACCCTCCAGGAGAACACAAGGACAGGGTTGAAAAGTCAGTTGCAACTCTGCTGGGGTCTACTAGTGGGAATGAATGCTGCCTTGTGCATCAGGAAGCATTTGAGCGTTAGCATACTGTGAAGGTATGAAGGTTGAAGAACTCTCTGTTAGTCAAATTGTGTCACAAGTAACGATCCTCTCTGACTCCAAGTGCTGGAAACCGGTTTTTAAAAAAAACAGAATGAAGGTACTTCAATCAGCCTACGTAATCAAGAATCTCAAACTAAAACTATTAATATCGACCCTACCAGTAACCTCCTTTACAATGGCTACAATGTTGAGCGATCCATTCTTTATTTAACAATTCAGAGACTGTTCTATATATTTTTAAAATTTTATCTTTAGGGAGTGACCTGTTATTTCCAATATGTTTCATATGTGTTGCGTGTATAATTGTTCTTGCTTTTTTATTAATTAGTAAACTCAGTCCTTTGAGTAATTCAAGAAAACCTGGTTAAATTGCCTCCTTTAAAGACATAAATGTCTAAGTATTAAAATAAGAGTTCCTTTGGATCTGAGAGAAAAGGGATCCTTTAATATTAACCTTGTTGCAACCAACCAAGGGGATGGGTGAATAACCAGTTCATTCCTCCTCACCTATAAGCTTTACAGTTTGGGATATCTGTTTTCAACTTCAATGAATTGTGGAAATTTGGTTGCAGTCTGGCGTAACACATTTCATAACTATTTCTTGATTTATCCTGTTTTCCTTTTTCCAAAATGTCTTGCTAATATCCTGCACAATGGATTACGGTTGACCAGCTTCATTTCCTCACTTAAAAAAAAGCTTTCTTGAGTGGTAATTAACAGTTGGAAGCAATATGTCAGAAATATCACTCTTTGTAGACCAGTGCACAGGCTGAATTACATAGCTACCTGTGAGAAGGTTGTGGATTGACAATTCCAAGACTGACGCTACTACAGATAAACTTAAAAAAAGTTTGGAACCATTAAGTTGAATCGCCAAATATAAACTTAACCTTCAGACAGAGAAGGTCGTTTCTCACATGGAGTTTTACGTATGAATCAGCAGGGGGTGTAAAATGAAATTATAGGTTTTGGTTTCAAGAATAGTCACATGTTCTTTGCCACTGTTTAGACAGTAGATTATCCAAACTGCTCGATAATTTAGGCATGGCAGCTTAATTATTAGGAAAATCAGATAGATAAAAAGACTTGCCATATGCAACCTCCCCATTATTAAGTTGTATTTATAACACAGCTGCAAAATGTGCTGTTTTTGTTGTAATAGCTTCTGACTCATTTAGTTTAGTAATCATGAAATTTTAATCTGCTTAATGGGAAGGAAAGGCTTTAAAACAAATCGAGGTCCTTTAGCTGACGTAATTAATTCTCCACGATTATCACAGCCACCTGATGGTACGGGGGTCTTGCAATTCAAGTGAGCTGATGTAGATGCTGATCTTGCAGCAGCCCATTTCTTGACAATTTAAGAATGTTTTGGATAAGGCATCAAAATAATTCTTGTGCCTGAAAAGGGAACTCCGCTCTGTTGCAATTAGACCTAACTGAGTTTAAGGAACTATTGCAACTGTTTTGCTGCTCTGTGAAAACAGTATTACAGGCATTATTGTTATTGTGTGAGAGTAGGAAAAAACACACCGGATATTTAGTGATCGATTCACAAATATATGCCAATCTCAAAGATTAAATAAAGCTAGCCAACAGTGTCAAAATATGCTGATAGGGGCTTGATGGTGTAAAAATTGTGAGACTGTTTTTGCTGGTCAGTGAACTTAAAACACAGAAGCATAGACTCATGATAAAGTGCTGATCATTTAGGGCTGAAATGGAGGGCATTTGGATCACTCCTTGTGAATCACTAGCATTCTGTAGCCCAGACGGTAATGGTTGAACATATTTAAAGCTTGTAGAGACAGATCTTTGTTCTTTCAGAAACTCAAGGGATATGGAGAATGGCAGGGTTAGTGCAATTGAAGCCACAGATTAGATATTGCTATACTGAACGGTGGCGAAGGCTTCCTGGGTCGTATGGTTTACTCTTTTTGATGTATTTTCCTCTCTTGTAGGACAAGGTGCTGTATAACTGAAAGCAGTAGCACTTAGCTAATTAGGGACAATGTGTTTTCATTTCCATATATCAATGGAGGAAACAGTGCTCACTGCCATTAGCATGACCATGGTTAAGTGGGGTGGGATGAGACTGTCTAAAATCAGGTATGTTCATACGTACTCTTTCTTTTCACATACCACTTTTTCATTCTGGAGCCTCGTTGATGTACAAACTGATTTTGGTCCAGTGATTGTGAGGGAGTACTGCAGGGATCAGTGGTAGGGCCCCAGCTACAAATGATTTGAAAAAGGGAACAAAATGTACTATCTCCAAATTTGCAGTTGACACAAAGCTGCGTATAAGGGTAAACTCTGAGGAGGATGCAGCAATGCTTCAGTATGATTTGGACAAGTTTAGTGAGTGGGCAAATGCATGGCAGATGCATAATAATGTGGATAAATGTGAGGTTAGTTTGGTAATTCGGCTGTTTAGCCAAAACAGGAAGGCAGATTATTATCTGATTGGTGATATATTGGGAAAGGGGGAGACAAAACAAAACATGTATGTCCTTGTATGCCAGTCGCTGGAAGTAAGCGTGCAGGTCCAGCTGGTGGTGAGGAAATCATATGGTATGTTGGCCTTCATAGCAAGAGGATTCAGACACAGGAGCAGGGATTTTTGCTGCATTTGTACAGGGCCTTGGTGAGGCCAAACCTAGAATATTATGCACAATTTTGGTCTCCTTATCTGAGGAATGATGTTCTTGCTATAGAGGGATTTACACAGTTACACATTCCTGGGATGGTGGGACTGGCTTAAGAGGAGAAGTTGCATTGGTTAAGATCATAGTCACTGGAATTCAGAAAACTGAGGTGGGATTTCATAGAAACTTCTAAAATTCTAACAGGGCTTGATAGGATAGATGCAGGAAGGGTGTTCCTGATGGTGGGGGAGTCCAGAACCAGGGGTCACAGTCTAAAGATAAAGGGTAAACCAGTTAGCACTGAGAGGAGGAGAAAATTTTTCACCAAGAGAATGTGAGCCAGTGGAATCGCTACCACAGAAAGCAGTCATGGCCAAAATATTGTATGATTTGAAGAAGTAGTTGGTATAGCGTTTGGAGCTAAAGGGATATGGGGGAAAAGCAGGAACAAGTTATTGAGTTGGATGATCAGCCGTGATCATTGTGAATAGTTGAGCAGGCTCAAAGAGCAAAAGGGGGAACTCCTTTTGCTCCTATTTTCGATATTTCTATAATTCAATGATTAGGTCAAGGAGATTTTCCCTCTTGTTAGTTCCTTCACCACTTGTTGCGTATCAAGAGAGACCACTATGTCCTTTAGGACTTGGCCAGCTCAGTTAGTAGTGCCCTATCAAACCAGGGTGATGGATATTGAAGTACATAGCTTAGAGTTTGTACCTTTGCCACTCATAATGCTTCTTCCAAGTGGTGTTCACATGGACGGTCACAGTGCAGTGCAGACAGTATGAAATCTAATTCCATGTTTGGAAACAACCATTTCCACAGATTGTTTCAAGTCAGGCCAAGGCTCTACAGCACATACCACCTCACTCAGTTTAGATTTCAACAACCTTAAACAACTCTGGAAACTACCAAGTACTCTTTTAATTCTGCAAGGAGCCAGTAGAACTTAGTCAACAACTAGTCTGAAGATCATCCCATTGAATCACACCAGTGTGGAGGTGGATATCCTTTTCACTGAATACATGCTTAGTCTGAATGTGTTTAAGAGAGAGTATTACCTGAGCATTAAGCTCCAAAATGGCAATTCTGGTGTCAAGTCTAAGATTACAAGTCTAAGACAGACCTCTTGATCAATCTAGTCTGCATGCTTGCAGTGTACACTCTTTGCACAAACGCCAATGTCTTCACGAAAATGGCAGCTAGTACATTGAGTACCAAAGGTTTGCACATCGGTGCTGCCAACACCATTCTGTAAAGCACTGCATTTATCGTGCCAAGAACCAGGTGCTACATTGTCAAATGTTGTATTCATTCAGTCTTTTAAAATGAATCTGATTTTTTCTTGTTTACGGTTGCAATCTCTAGCAGGTGCAATTCTTTTGTCCTTTTCTTTCTACATAGATTTATTTTCTTCTTTGAGTATTAAATAGCGTTCCCAATACAACAAATAAAATTGTGACAGAACTGGTGTTCCTGGGGGTTTGAGTGATCTCACCCCAGTCTGAGTCTGAGTCTTTTGTACTCTCATTGAGGCATCTGTCATACTGCCCTATAGATGGTGGCCATTCTAAAATGAATGGTGCAGATTTTTTCCCGGTTAATGTTTCAGAATGAGGGGATCACAAGTAACAGTAGATTAAGAAACAGGAACAGCTTTCATGAATACAGAACGCAGCTTGGCACTACAATTCAAGCTCAAATAGGAGTCAAACATTGTGAAAGTAGAATTTCAATATAGGAATATCAATATAAATCTTTCAATTCCATAGAACAGCAGCAATCTAATCTAATTTATTCAATTTCCTATTTTCTCCAACCCCAAGCAATTCTGCAAAAGTAGTGATGAAGCCTAGTCATGTGTTTACGAAAGGAAAGAATGTATGAGCTTTTATGTAGTACCTTTCGTAATCACCAGTGAACAATGAAATAAATGATTAAATGATTTGCTTATAGACATATCATTTGAAGGATAAGAATCAACTAAAGGGACATGGGGAATTCCATTCTTGAACAGTGCTGAAGGATCTTTTACACCTATTGATTGTGGATAGTCTAATATCTCATCCGTAAGACATCACCTCAAATTGTGGTGCATTCCCTCAGCGGTCTGACAACCTAGATTATGTACTCCATCTCTGGAGCGGCGCTTGAAATCACACCCTTCTGATTGAGAGGCAAGAATGCTACCAGTGACCCAAAGCTGACATTAACGCAAGAAAACATTCTCTTCAACTCAGAAATTTGATGTAACCAGTCTTGTAGAAAATAACATTTCCTATGAGATCGCAGCCAAGCATGCTCATAAAGTACCTTACTGTAAAATAGTAAGGCTTTACAAATTGTCATTTGGAGTTTGTTATATATCACTTATTGAAGGATAAACACAAAAAGTAATACGATTTTGATTTTGAAACCAATGGTTATAAGACACACCTGTTACCAATAGGAAGGAGCAGGACAAAAGACAGTATGGAGCTGGAGGAGCACAGCAGGCCAGGCAGCATCAGAGGAGCAGGAATGTAGATGTTTCAGGTCGGAACCCTTTCTCAGATATGAGGAGGGGCAAGGGACTCAGAATTAAATAGTGAGAGAATGCTTGGGGCTGGGGAAGGTTGCTGGCATGGGAATAGGTGACTGCAGGAGGGGGAAGGAGTGGATAGGTGGGAGAGAAGATGGACAGGTTGTGTCAGGTTGTAACAGGTCAAGGAGGTGGGGATTAGAAGGAGGGTTGGTCATGGGATGAGGCTGGGGGTGGGGAGATTTTGAAACTGGTAAAATCCACATTTAGGCCATCGGGCTGTAGGCTCCCGAGGTGCTGCTCCTCCAGTTTGCAGGTGACATCATTGTGACACTGGAGGAGGCCCAGGATGGACATGTCACCTAGGGAGCAGGAGGGGGAATTAACATGGTTCATGACCAGATGGTGTTGTCATTTGTCACAAACAGAGTGCAGGTGCTTTACAAAACAGTCTCCGAGTCTTCACTTTGTCTCACCAATGTAGAAGAGATCACATCGGGAGCAACGGATGTAATAGACCACATTGCTCGATGTGCAGTTGAACCTCTGTCTGATGTGAAAGATTTGTTTGGTGCCTTGAATGGAGGTGAGGGGGGAGGTGTAGGGGCAGGTTTAGCACTTTCTGCGGTTGCAGGGAAAGGTGTCGGGGGTGGTGGGGCTAGTGGGAAGTGTGCAGTGGGCGAGGGAGTCACGAAGAGCATGGTCCCTTCGAAAAGCAGATAGGGGTGGGGAGGGAAATATCTCTTTGGTTGTAGGGTTGGATTGTAGGTGGCGGAAGTGGCGGAGAATGATGCATTGGATACGGAGATTGGTGGGGTGATATGTGAGGCAAGGGCGATTCTGTTTTTGTTTTTGTTAGGGAGAGGGGATATGAGGTCAGAGGAGCGGGAAATGCAAGAGATGCAGTTGAGGGAATTTTCAACCACTGAAGAAGGGAAGTTGCGGTCCTCGAAATAGGAGGACATCCGGGATGTGTGGGAGTGGAAAGCTCCATCTTGGGAGCAGACGCATTGGACGGGGAGGAATTGGGAGTAAGGGATCACATTCTTGCAGGAAGGTGGATGAGAGGAAGTATAGTCTAGGTAGCTGTGGGAGTCAGTGGGCTTGAAATAGATGTCATTTTCAAGGTGGTCTCCAGAGATGGAGACAGAGAGGTCCAGGAAGGAGATAGAGGTATCAGAGATGGTCCAGGTGAACTTAAGGTTGGGGTGGAAGGTGTTAGTGAAGTGGATGAGCTGTTAAAGCTCCTCGTGGGAGCACGAAGCAGTGCCGATACAGTCATCAAGTAGCGGAGGAAGAGGTGGGGGATAAGGCCAGTGTAACAGCGGAAGACGGATTGTTCCACATATCCTACAAAGAGGCAGGCATAGCTTGGGCCCATACGGGTTCCCATGGCCACTCCCTTAGTCTGTAGGAAGTGGAAGGAGTTAAAGGAGAAGTTGTTAAGGGTAAGGACGAGTTCAACTAAGCAGACAAGGGTGTTGGCGGAGGGGGACTGGTCGGGCCTACAGGACAGGAAGAAGCGGAGGGCCTTTAGGCCATCTGCATGGGGAATGCAAGTATATAGGGACTGGACGTCCGCGGTGAAGATGAGGTGTTGGGACCAGGGAATCGGAAATTTTGGAGGAGGTAGAGGGCGTGGGTGGTGTCCCGGACATAGGTGGGGAGTTCCTGGACCAAGGTGGAGGAAACAGAGTTAAGGTAATCGACGATAAGTTCAGTGCGGCAGGAGCAGGCAGAGACAATGGGTCGACCAGGGCAGTCAGGTTTGTGGATTTTAGGAAGGAGATAGAAAAGGGTGGTGCGGGGTTGGGAAACGATAAGGCTGGAGGCTGTGGGCGGGACGTCACCTGAGGTTATGGGGTTGACAATGGTTTGAGAGATGATGGTTTGGTGGTCAGGGCTGTGGTCATGATCGAGGGGGCGGTAGGAGGAGATGTCAAAGAGTTCAAGGCTGAATCTGCCACCGACATCTATTTCAAGCCCACCAACTCACACAACTACCTACACTACGCGTCCTTTCACCCGCTTTCCTGCAAGAATGTGATCCCTCACTCCCAATTACTCTACCTCCACTGCGTCTGATCCCAAGATGAGGCGTTCCACTCCCACACATCCCAGATGTCCTCCTATTTCAAGGACTGCAACTTTCCTCTTTCAGTGGTTGAAAATTCCCTCAACCACATCTCTTGCGTTTCCTGCACCTGTGCCCTCACGTCCCCTCCCCCCAACAAAAACAAAGACAGAATCCCCCTTATCCTCACATATCAGCCCACTAACCTCCGTATCCAACATATCATTCTCTACCTGCAACCTGACCCCACTACAAACATATATTTCCCTCCCCATCCCTATCTGACTTTTGTAGGGACTGCTCTCTCCGCAACTCCCTCGTCCACTCCACACTCCCCACTAGCCCCACCACCCCCGGCACCTTTCCCTGCAACCACAGGAAGTGCCACACCTGGCCCTACACCTTCCCCCTCACCTCCAAGGCACCGAACAAACCTTCCACATTAGACAGGAGTTCACCTGCACATCTGTCAACTTGGTCTACTGCATCCACTGCTCCCAATGTGGCCTCCCCTACATCAGTGAGACCAAGCGTAGACTTGGAGACTGTTTTGTAAAGCACCTGCACTCTGTTCCCGATAAATGACAACACCTTCTGGTCATGAACCATTTTAACTCCCATTCCCACTCCTTGGGTGATATGTCCATCCTGGGTCTCCCCCAGTGTCACAATGACACCACCCGAAAACTGGAGGAGCAGCACCTCATATTCCACCATTGTTGGGAGCCTACAACCCAATGATCTCAATGTGGATTTTACCAGTTTCAAAATCTCCCCAACCCTGGGCATCATCCCATGACCAAATCTCCCTCTCATCCCGGCCTCCTTGTTCTGACACAACCTGGCTATCTTCTCTCCCACCTATCCACCCCGCCCACCTCACTGACCAATCCCCACCGCTCCCCACCTGCACTCATCTATCACCATCCCACCTACCTTCCCTAGGCCCAGCCCTCCTCTGTCTATTTATTTCAGAGCTGCCTTTCCCCTCCCCCATTTCTGAAGAAGGGTCCCAACCTGAAATGTCAACTTTCCTGCTCCTCTAATGCTGTCTGGCCTGTGGTGTTCCTCCAGCTCCACATTGTGTTACCTATGATTCCAGCTTCTGCAGTTCTTATTACCTCACAGAAAGGAGCATGACCGATTATGATTTTTTTTGACAGACTCCAATCTCAATCTCATCAACATGATTTCCTTGTGAAATGCTAACAACCTGAAACATGGCTGAAACACTGTCAATTTAGAAAGTAAACAATTGGCAATAATGTTGAATACTGCAAAAAAATGACTAATTCCAAAATCAATACTTATAACAAATCTATTAAGCAGGAGAAAAGCCTTTCTCTCATTAACATTGAGAACCTTTGTTGCTCTTGTCTAAGGTATGTAATTTTCTATCAGAGAATATGAAAAATCTAATTATGAGCAGGTTGTTTGTGATCCATTGTGACAAACAACATAGGTCAGTCAACTCCTACCGTTTTGATAGTTAACTTGTGAGAAGTGCCTTTTCTTCTTGCTCAGCTAATGTGAAACATATTATACCATTGTACACTGGATGATCTGTTGCTTATCCCTGTGGAAAAATATTAAGAATGTATCAGAACAGCTTGGGACAATGTGAATCTTGGAGTTTGATGAATAAGGACGTTTGGTGTCGAGGAGATGGAGGTATTAATTCTTTTTCTGAATTTGTCAGTCTCCATGAGTGTGGGAGTTGAAAATTACACAAGATGGATAAGAGACCCAATGGTGTTTGGCTCAATGAAGCCCCTCAAATGCACTCAGAGAAAAGAAAAGGTTACATCATAGGAAATGGATAAGTGATTGGTGGGTGAGTATTTTTCTCATCTATCTTTTAATAATTGGAAGGTTGCAATCTTGTTTGACTTTATTAACTGATTAAAACCTTTCATTTTTGCCTAATCTGTTACAATTTTTCAATGAAGCAACATTCATGGTGGATAAAGGTGTCTGGTAGATGTGATGTACTTGGATTCCCCTAAAAGTTATTTGATAAGGTGCCGCATCAAAGATTGTTGCATAAGATAAGAGCACATTATGTAGGAGAAAACATATCAGCATGGATTGGCTAGCTAACAAAGATGGTCATTTTGGGACTGGAGCTAGTAAAGTGCCACTGGGATCAGTGCTGGTTCCCCAATTATTTCACTTTATATCAATGACTGGGATAGAGGGGGTATGAAACTGCAGCTGCTAAATTTGCAGGTGACACCAAGGCAAGTAGGAAAGTAAAGAATGAAGAGAAAATGGAGAGTCTGCAAAGGCATATAGACAGGTTCTGTACATGGGCAAAACATGTTGGCAGGTGGAGTATAACATGGCTAGCTGGGAACTTGTCCATTTTGTGGGGAGGACAGAAATGCAGTATATTTTTTAAATGAAGAGAGATTATAGATTGTGTTATATAGAGGTACTTGGATGTCCTGATACAGGAATCACAGACAGTTAGTATGCAGGTACCACAAGTGATTAGGAAGGCAAATGGAATGTTGGTGTTTATTGAAAGGTGAATGAAATATAAGATTAGGGAAGTGTTATTGTGATACTGCAGGCCATTGGTGAGACCATATCAAGAGTACAGTGTGCAGTCTTTGTCTCTTTATTTCAAGAAGATATTGTTGCCTCACAAGCAATTCAGAGAAGGTTCTCTCACTCATTATGATGAAAGGTTGAACAGATTAGACCTATATTGAAGTTGAGAAGAAGGAGAGAGAATCTTATTGAAACATATAAGATCCTGAGGTGATTGGATAAGGGGATACGAAAGCATGTCTGGGGAGACTGAAATCAGGGGACATAGTTTAACAACAAAAATGGATTCAGTACAATGCACAGTGAGACTGGCTACTATGATCAGTTTGACGTTTCAAAAACACTGTGAAGCAGATACTAATCTTATATGTGCAAGAATATGTCAGCAAAGAATAATTGCACTCAGATCAGTACTTTGCTGTGGCCTGACACCAAATAGATAGGGATGTGCAGGCTCTGTAGATCAGCCATGGTAAATACAATGTTACAGGGATAGGGTAGGGGTGTGGATCTGGGTGCTCTGCTCTTTGGAGGGTCGGTGTGGACTTGATGGGCCAAATGATCTGTTTCCACACTGGAGGCATTCTATGTTCTATTCTAAATCATGACAATCTGGCCTTCGCCTGAAACTAGAAAACTGAAATACAACCTCTCAAATCAGAGAAACCTCTCTCATACACCCACACAACTGTGAAGAAGTGAATTTAAGGGTGATAAATGGCTCCTTCAAAAGGAATTGATTAGCCAATCTATATTAATTGATTGTGGCTCAGCACCTTCTGTGCCAGCTATTGACAAACTACAGCAATAACTTTATTTACTTAGGCCTCCTCATTATTTATTTGCATTGTGATTTGACGGCAAGAGGTTAGTATTTAGTAGATCAGCAACTAATACATTTTTGGTCTTTGGTTAGTTATTTACATCCAAACAAGAAATTTTGATGTTTATTTTAATATCTGAATGGTAACTTCAAAGCAGTATGGGCTTACAGTCACTCCTCCGTAACTGCAAGAGTTCCATTCTTGAGAAAGCCTGTGAATGATGAAATTCGCAAGTGTGGGATAACAAGGTGTAGAGCTGGATGAACACAGCAGGCCAAGCAGCATCATAGGAGCAGGAAGGCTGACGTTTTGGGCCTGGACCCTTCATCAGAAATGGGGAAGGAGAAGGGAGTTCTGAAATAAATAGGGAGGGAGGAGGAGGTGGATAGAAGATGGATAATGGAGAAGATAGGTGAAGAGGAGACAGACAAGTCAAAGAGGCGGGGATGGAGCCAGTAAAGGTGAGTGTAGGTGGGGAGGTAGGGAGGAGATAGGTCAGTCCAGGGAGGACGGACAGGTCAAGGGGGCGGGATGAGGTTAGTAGGTAGGAAATGGGGGTGTAGCTTGAGGTGGGAGGAGGGGATAGGTGAGAGGAAGAACAGGTTAGGGAGGCGGGGACGAGCTGGGCTGGTTTTGGGATGCGGTTGGGGGACGGGAGATTTTGAAGCTTGTGAAATCCACATTGATACCATTGGGCTGCAGGGTACCCAAGCGGAATATAAGTTCCTGTTCCTGCAACCTTCGGGTGGCATCATTGTGGTACTGCAGGAGGCCCAGGATGGACATGTCGTCTGAGGAATGGGAGGAGGAGTTGAAATGGTTCGTGACTGGGAGGTGCAGTTGTTTATTGCGAACCGAGCAGAGATGTTCCGCAAAGCACTCCCCAAGCCTCCGCTTGGTTTCCCCGATGTAGAGGAGGCCACAACAGGTACAGCGGATGCAGTATACCACATTGGCAGATGTGCAGGTGAACATCTGCTTGATGTGGAAAGTCTTCTTGGGGCCTGGGATTGGGGTGAGGGAGGAGGTGTGGGGTCAGGTGTAGCACTACTGTGGTTGCAGGGAAAAGTGCCGGGTGTGGTGGGGCTGGAGGGGAGTGTGGAGTGGACAAGGGAGTCATGGAGAGAGTGGTCCCTCTGGAAAGCAGACAAGAGTGGGGAGGGAAAAATGTCTTTGGTGGTGGGATCGGATTGCAGATGACGGAAGTGTCGGAGGATGATGCGTTGGATTCGGAGGTTGGTGGGGTGGTACGGGAGGATGAGGGGGATTTTTTTTGGTTGTTATTGCTGGGACGGGGTGTGAGGGATGAGTTGTGGGAAATGCGAGAGACACGGTCGAGGGCGATCTCGACCACTGTTGGGGGGGAATGTTGCGGTCCTTGAAGAATGAGGACATCTGAGATGTATGGGAGTGGAATGCCTCATCCTGGGAGCAGATGCAGCGGAGGCGAAGGAATTGGGAATAGGGGATGGCATTTTTGCTGGAAGGTGGGTGGGAGGAGGTGTCTTCTCGGTAACTGTGGGAGTCGGTAGGCTTGAAATGGATATTGGATTCTAGGTGGTTGCCCGAGATGGAGACAGAGAGGTCCAGAAAGGTGAGAGAGGTGTTAGAGATGGTCCAGGTGAACTTCAGGTTGGGGTGGAAGGTGTTGGTGAAGTGGATGAAGTGTCGAGCTCCTCGTGGGAGCACGAGGTGGCGCCAATACGGTCATCAATGTAACGGAGGAAGAGGTGGGGTTTAGGGCCAGTGTGGGTACGGAAGACGGATTGTTCCACGTAACCTACAAAGAGGCAGGCATAGCTTGGGCCCATGCGGGTACCCATGGCCACCCCCTTTGTCTGTAGGAAGTGGGAGGAATTGAAAGAGAAGCTGTTGAGGGTGAGGACGAGTTTGGCTAAGTGGATGAGGGTGTCAGTGGAGGGGGTCTGGTCAGGCCTGCGGGACAGGAAGAAGTGGAGACCCTTGAGGCCATCTGCATGGTGAATGCAGGTGTAAAGGGACTGAACGTTCATGGTAAAAATGTGGTGTTGGGGACCAGGGAATTGGAAGTTCTGGAGCTTGTTTACAAATAGGTTAAAAAATTGCCGATATGCGAGTTTTGTCCATGAATCATGAATTTTGTCATTTATTTTTTGGTGCAGAAAGACAAATTCAGGATTTGTGATTTTACAGATACAGAGGATTTACCGTACTTCTTGAATTCATGTGAAATCACAAGTTTTGAACTGATTAACTCATATTAATGATTATTGGTGAGAATTAACTTATTAAATAAGTTATCACTACAAGCCACAAATTCTTTTTTAGCGATAGCTAACAAGTATTCATCTCTTTGTATTTGTGCATTGATTAAATACATTTTTTAATGTATTACATGTCATTGTTTAAGGTCTGAATTGTAACCATAGGATATTACTGAATTGACAAATGCACTAACCCATTTGAAATAAAACAGCAGAAAGATGAATTACAGCCAAACAAGACATCCCACATGGTATTTTCAGGATCTAATCTTTATCACTTGATCTACTGATCCAATGGAAATTGGAATATGAGGGCTACTGGCCTGAAATGGGATGTGATATTGCAAAGTTGTTACGTATCTGAGCCAAAACACGGTAAAAACTATGTCTTGAGGTAAAGTTTGAACACTTGACATGAAAAACATAAAGCAACTGATACAGTTTTGTGCAAAGTGGCAACAGCACAATGTCCACTCAGTCATGTCATATTCTCAAGGAAGATGTCTATTTTAACAGTATTAATTTCACAGAAGCTGTGATCTCCAAATGCATTTACAGGGCCCACTGTGTTAAAACAAAATGGCAAAAAATATACTTGCATTTTGCAAAGAGGTTGGGGCATAAAAACCAAACAGTGGATTTTCATGGTCTATTTTGCAGCAGAATCCAATCCTGTTAAGTGCATGGACCTCAAAGACAGGGCTTCCCAAACAATGGGTTGTGACATCCAGTGAGGTTACCAGAAGACACTTTAGGGTTGCAAGTTCTAAAGCTGCCATGGAGCTTGGAGCAATTCCCGAGAACAGTGAGGCTGCTTTTTTAAAAAAAAAACTTGTGTTCGTTTCTACAAGAGATCATGGCCTAAATGATTGTTCACCGAGGCCTAACCTTGGCTGTGCGAGAGCCTGTTTGGAAACATAGGTGTTTACACTGCTTTCTGATGAAGGGTTTAGGCCTGAAATGTCAAGCTTTCCTGCTCCTATGATGCTGCTTGGCCTGCTGTGTTCATCCAGCCCCACACCTTGTCATCTCGGATTCTCCAGCATCTGCAGTACCTTTTATCCCTGTTTACACTGCTCGCCTTTTTATCAAATGCTCCATGACAGTGATGGGGAAGGGTGGGCCTGTGAATGGAGGGAGTAATAGAGAGGGAGGATCTGATAGGAGGATCTGATCGGATTGGTGAAGAGACAGGGAGATGGAGGTATTGAATGAATCCAAAAAGGAGATCCCTTAATATTCTACTTCCTGTCAGCAAGGAAGGGCTGAGGTCCTTCTGAGGACAATAAAAAAAATTCAGAGCTGATCTGGAGAGTACTTGAGGTGCAGCTGGAGGTATGAATCAACATCAGAATTAACATACACAAATGCACATCATACTAACAGAAATGTCAAGAGTCTACTGATGACTTTGTCATCCAATGCTACAGCAAAAGGGCACAAATGTGATTTCTCTGAAGAAATATTTGCAGATAGGCTAATTGAGTTTGTAATTGCCTATACTCTAATCAAAGACTTCCGGAAACATCATCTGGACAAGAGAAAGTATGAGACCAATGATCCTTTGCAAGAAGATGGATGCCATAATGAAGCCACAGTGGCAGGCCAACGTCAATTATATGCTGTTGCTGTGGATAACACTGTTATTGTGGTCAGCAAAGTGCATCAAACCATTAAGATTTGTCACAGATGAGATTTATCACAACAACCCAGAGGTTCTCCAAAACTTCCTCACATCTGCAAAGCATGTGGCACCAAAGGACAAATATACGGATATGTTCCATGATATCATTGCAGGAGTTCCTCGGGGGTGTGTCCTAGGCCCAACCATCTTCAGCTGCTTCATAAATGATCTTCCTTCCATCATAAGGTCAGAAGTGGGGATGTTCACTGATGTTTACACAATGTTCAGCACCATTTGCGACTCCTCAGATGTTGAAGCAGTCCATGTTCAAATGCAATAATATTAGACAATATCCAGGCTTGGGCTGACTAGTTGAGAGTAATGTTCGCATCATACAAATGCCAGGCAATGACCATCACCAATAACAGACAACCTAACCACAACTCCTTAACATTCAATGGTGTCACTATCACTGAATCCTCCACTATTGACACACTTGGGGTTACCATTGACCAGAAATTCAACTGGATTTGCCACATAAATGCAATGGCTACAAGAGCAGCTCAGATGCTAGGAATACTGTGGCAAGTTACTCACCGCTCACTCCCCAAAGCCTGTCCACCATTTAAAATGCACAGTCACAAATGTGATGGAATACTCCCCACTTTCCTGATGAGTGCACCCCCAAATACACTCAAGAAGCTTGATATCATCCAGGACAAAGCAGCACAGTTGATGGTACTACATTCACCAGCATTGACTTCCTTCACCACCAATGCTCAGTAGCAGCAGTGTGTACTATTTATAAGATACACTGCAGAAATTCACGAATGATGCTTAGACAGCAACTACCAAACCATGGCCACTTCTATTTAGGAGGGCGAAGGCAGCAGAAACATGTGATCACTACCATCTGCAAATTCCCCTCCAGGCCATTTATCACCCTGACTTGGAAATATATTTCCGTTCCTGCACAGCCGCTCGGTCAAAATCCTGGAGCATTGTGGGTCAACCTACAGCATGTGGGCCACAGTGGTTCAAGAAAGCAGCTCTCCTTCTCAAGGGCAACTCGGGATGGGCAATAAATGCTGGCCCAGCCAGCGGCAACCACATCCCACGAGTGAATAAAAAATCAAATCTGGTTTCAAAAGCCAAGTCAGATCCCAGAGGAAGATCCAGGTGACTCAGAAGATGTTACGACACTACAATGCTGGGGGCAAGGAGAGTAGTCCAACTGTACACAAACATATCAAAAAAGTGAACAGCCAAAAGCTGAAAAACATCCTTCGGAAGATGACTAAGTCTTTCATATTTTCATCCTCACACACCACATTAGCAGTATAAAGTGAAGAGATCTTATGGCCATTAACGTTATATGGCAGGTAAACACATACTGAAAGCCAAAACTGGTACAGGAGCTAGTGCCAACATATTACTTGCAACTATCCTAGAAGACATGTTCCCCAACAAGTGACATTCCATGCTACAACCTACAAAAAATCGCCACACAACTTACAACAAAATACCAATTTCATGCAGTTCCAATATATATTGCACCATTCTGAAGAAAAGTCGCTAGACCCAAAATATTAACTATGTTTTCTATCCACACATGTTGCCAGACCTGCTGCGTTTTTCTAGCAATTTCTGTTTTTGTTTCTGATTTCCAGCATCTGAACATCTTTGGTTTATCTGTGCCAATGTACAAGTTCAGCTTCAATTCCTGCAATCTCCTACCTGGCAGATGCCAATGGTCCAGCAGTGGCAGGACTATACATAGACTCATAGAATCCCTACAGTGTAGAAACAGGCCATTTGGTCCATCCAGTGCACACTGACCCTCCGAAGAGCATCTCTCCTGGACCCACCCCATCGCTGTACCCCTGCACTTCATGTGGCTAATCCACCTAACCTGCACATTTTTGGACTGTAAGAGGGGACCAGAGCACCCGGAGGAAACCCACAAGATACTGGGAGAATGTGCAAACTCTACACAGACAGTCACCCAAGGCTGGAATCAAACCCAGGTTCCTGGCGCTGTGAGGCGGTAGTGCTAAGCACTGAGCAACCATGCTGTCACCGTACCAGTCTACACAGATCTCAGCATCACAACCACTTATGAGATTCAAGACCCACAATGATGAGTTCGGGTCAGTCAATGATCTCAAATGGCTGTACCAACGTAATTTAGATACGATTGCTAATTTTAAGGGTCACATGGCATTATGTTTCAAAGACAATGCAACCACATTTATAGATTCTCCAAAGAAGTGCAGTGTGCACTTTTAGCAGAAGGTACGAGTGGAATTGAGTGAGATGGACAAAAGTGGTATATTTGGAAGGTTGACGACCCCATGAATTGGTATAGCTCCAGTGCTTTTTAAAGAGGAACAGTTGGGGTTTGCCTTGACCCAAGGCACATCAACCTCTCACTGAAAAGGCATTGGCATAAAATACGGACCCTGGAAAAATTATATCCATAATTCTGTGGCACTAGGTTCTTTTTTGAAACTACATGCTAAGCATGGCTATTGTTCTGTCCATCTAGCAGAAGAATCCCTCAAGTAATTATGATTTTGTGGGTGCTACTTGGATAATACAAATTCTGATTATTACCAGTTGAGTTATTAGTAAGCCTATATCTATTCCCAGCAGCAAATGGAAGGCATTATTGAAAATCTACTTGGCTATGTTTGTACAGCTGACAATATTGGGTCAGAGAATGGATACAGCTCAGTGAGGTTCCCTGACGTACTCACTTTGGACTGTACCCCTCCTGGACAGGGCTGGGTCAAGGGTCAGGAAATTGGTAGGTCGCTGTGCCCAAGATGGCACTGGCACGGTACGTACGTTCAGGCTAATCCGAGTCTGTTGGCTCCAGGCTGGAGGCATTGTTTTCTCCATGTAATTTTTGTCTTTTTTCTCCTTTTTAATCTTCGAGGCTGGAGCGGTGTTGGCTGGGCAGTAGTTGCAGCATCGGTGGCATGAACTGGCATTCTTGTGGCGGTGGTGGTGTCCGGAGCCTCATCACCTGTTGGCAGTAGGCCTGGAGCTTGGACTCCTGGTGGTGGTAAACCCGGAGCCTGGTCTTTTGGCAGCAGGAGTGTCTGGAGTGGGTACCCCTGGCAGTGGTATGCCCAGAGCCTGGATTCTTGGTGGTTGTGGTGGCCGGAGTGGGGACTCCTGGGACACTGGCGTCGTTGCTGCTGTTCCATGAGCAGGACTCCTTGAGAACTGGTACACCTTGCAGAGACCTTGCAGAAGCCCTGAAGCTGTGTCTGAGACCCCAATTTGAACTGAAGATGAATCCTTATTTCTTACTTAAATGGTGCTGGATTGTGGTGACAAAACACTTTTTACTGTAACTTTAAGACATATGTGACAATAAATAAATCATGTATTCTTATTGTGATCAAAAAATTTTTTCCGGCCTTTCTATATCTTACACTTGGTGATGGCTGCAGAACAACAACAAGAATTGACGTTTAAAAGCATGAACTGCCAGCTCAACATTTTCTGGTTTGTTTAGAGTGCCTATGGAGTCAATTCCACACGATAAGGAGAGTCTGTGATGTTACCTCAGATTTTTCAAATTCCTCTTATGACTAATACCCAGCTACGTAGAATGGCATTTCCATTAAGAGATTTACTCAAGAAGGATGTCCCTTACATGCGGCAAGTTGATGACCAATGTATATTTGCAACTATGTTGACAACTGCTTGTCTATTGTAGTATCATATACCAGGGAAAGACTCAATTCTGGAATTAGATGCATTGCAACGAGTCCTAGATGTTTGTGTTTTGCAAGACATGAAAGCTCCGGCTTTTGGTTCAAAAGCCTTGTCATCTGCGTAAGCTAACACTTCTAAAATAGAGTGCAAGACATTAGCTCTGATATTTGGAATCATGTGATTTCACACGTACTTATTCAGCAATAATTTCACCATTTGAATGGACTATCGTTCACTAGAAATTATCTAAGGTAAACCAACACCAAGTGCAGCACCATGTTTACAACATTCACTTGTCAAGGTGCAAGGATAGGACTTTGAAATAAGATATGAGCCAGCTACCAGAGTGATTAAATCTGTTATACTGAGCAGAGTACCCAACATACACAAAGACCAAGATGCTCCTCTCGCTCCAGGCATGATCTCAACAATGAGATTGAACACACTGTCCAGGTTGCTCTGTTATACCTCGGCCCGATCTAATGTGAACAGCTGTAAGTTATCAGACTTTTGCAAGGACCTCTCAAATGTTAATTCTGATCTCTGTCTCTGCACCTTCCCAGAGGCTGTAACGCTGTATTCTACACACTGTTCCACTATGCTGATGCACTTTGTATGGAACAACCTGCCTGTGCAGCATGCAAAACAACACTTTTCACTGCATCTTGGAACATGTAACAACAATAAATCAAACTCAGTTGGCAGCTGTCAAAGATCAATAACTACAAGAACTGCAAAAGATTATTCTTGAAGAGAAACCAGATAGCATTAAGGAGGTTCCTAAGAACGTCGATTAATCCTTTTTGGCCATATAGAGATGAATCTGGTGTATCACAGAAAGTAATTTACAAGGGCAAACTCATTACTGCACGTAAGGTATGCCAATGTATCAACCCCAGCAGCAGAGTGAGCAGCTACCTCCACGCAATGTTCCTTCCACTTTTTGGACAAAAATAACATTCGACTTATTCATGGTGTAGGGAGAATTACATCCTTGTGACAGATTACTTCTCCAAATTGTACCAAAGCAGATGATATGTGACAATGGATTGCAATTTACTGGCAAACCATTTCAAGTTGTGTGCTAAGTTGGGAGTGATCCATATTATATTGTCACTCAACTATCTATACTCAGACTGTCTAACAGAACATAATGTGTGTGTCATCAAATCCATGCTCATTAAACATTGAGCTACAAAGCAAGATTTTCATAGTGCAATGCCCATTTTCCTGCAACATTTCTAATGGAGAAGGGGCTATCACCTCCAATAGAACTCGAGGGCAATGTTGCCTAGATATACTATATAGACATTTTGAGACACAAGACATTCTTCTTAATAAACAAAGGAGAATAAAAGAGATACATGATCACTGAGCACATAAATAACTACCATAGCAATGCATGTCAGAAATTCAGATACATGGAAACCAGTAAAGGTTTCAAAGACACACAATCAGCAGGGTTGTACAAAATCATTTTCGATCGTGATGCTGCTGGGAAGGAAACAGAAACCAGAGAGTAAACTTTGACAATGATCATTGTGTGATGATGCTGAGCAACAAATATCAGCAGCAAGACAACCAAGTTGTCAGCCAAGAGTACAAGCGTGGGGCTGGATGAACACAGCAGGTCAAGCAGCATCACCGGAGCAGGAAAACTTGACGTTTCGGGCCTAGACCCTTCCTGATGAAGGGTCTAGGCC
>JAHRHZ010000074.1:8157981-8222534 GCA_024137785.1 Ginglymostoma cirratum | reverse complement strand
CGCTTGTTATCTTGGATTCTCCAGCATCTGCAGTACCTTTTATCTCTGTCAGCCAAGAGTAACCTAGATTAACACGAACTTCTCAGATGAGTATACAATCACCAGATCAGGTTGAGTCGTGATACCTCCAAAATGTTGTATCAACGTTATTAATTTTATTAATAACAACTATTATCTATTTATTATTGAATTATTAACTTTGTTAACTATTTTTCCACATGATAGTATAACCGTAGCATTGACAATGCGTGCCTATGTTAAGTGATGTATGTCTGACGGGGATTTCTTTTCTTTGGTAAAAGGGAGATGTGTTACATCTCGCAAAAGATAAGTGTTATACCTTTAAGGGATACGCTCATGATGTCGTCATTTTATAGTGGCATGCAACATACTGTTACAAAGTTCTCGGTTTCCACCTTACTGAGTACTGTCGTCCATAGCATGATAAGCTGAGGGAAGTATGTTGCAGTAGATCTGAATTGCTCAGCTTGAGCCTAAATACACAAGTATCTGTGATTGCCATTTATATATAACCTGACGCCTTAACAAAAGTTCATTGAATTCTTCAGTACTATGTTTGCTGTCTCATATTTACATTACAGGAGCTAATGAAAATATCATTTGCATAGAGTCATGGAGACATATAACATGGAAACAGACCCTTCAGTCCAAGCAGTCCATGCTGAACATAATCCCAAATTAAACTAGTCCCACATGCCTGTTCCTGGCCTATTTCTTTCCAGACATTTCCTATTCATGTACTTGTAACTGTACCTACATTCACCACTTCCTCTGGAAGTTCATTCCACACACAAAATAAATTTGTTTAAAAAAATTGCCCCTTATTGCCTTTTTTTAAAATCTTTCACCTCTCACCTTAAAAATATGTCCCCTAATCTTGAAATCCCCATTGTAGGTAAAAGACACCTACTATTAACCATAGCTATACCCCTCATGATTTGACAAACCTCTGTAAGATCACCTCTCAACCTCCAATGCTCCATTGAAAAAGTCCCAGCCTGTACAGTCTTTTTTTATGAATCAAACCTTCCATACCTGGCAACATCCTGGTAAATGTCTCTAGCTCAATAATATCCTTCCTACAACAGGGAGACCAGAACTGGATGCAGTACCCTAGAATAGGCTACACCAATGTCCTGTACAACATCATTTTAGGTGAAGATTGTCAGCTACCTTTCCTCACATCATGCCAGGGAAAGGCAGATGTTGGATGATGAATGGTGAAAGAGATACAGATGGCAAAGTGTGATGGCAAAGGCAGGTAGTGAGGGGAGGGGGAGATGAGGGGCTGATGAATGAAAGGGGAGATGGGTTTATTGAAAGGAGGGGGAGGAACAGTGAACTGCCTACATTTTAAAAGTACCACAAAATTGCACTTGAATCATTTTGAAACTACTCATCAATAAATTGAGTCTTGCACAAGGCTTGCAGCTTATCTGCAGTTCTGTTGGCCTGCTTTCAAAACATTCAGCCTTTCTAGCAACTAAAAATCCTAACATTTCCACCCTTCTTGGTCCCTGTTCTCCAGGATTAATTGATAGTTGTAACTGACAACACCAGTTATACAAATAGGCTATGTTCAGTAGCATAACTGCTAAAATGATGCAGCATCTTCAGGATAAAACATTGCACAATATTTTAGAACCTAAGTGAGAATTCACAATGCACGTAGAATAATAATCCCACACCATTAGAACTCGAGAAACCATAACCAATGCATTGCGTTCAGTAAAATTATGTAGATAATATTAAAAATGACCATATTAGGCGATTTGAATAATCGTGTTGCTAGGTATCATAAAATAAAGTGTCAATGTTCTTCTCTGTTGAAAAGAATAGTGGGAATGTTCTCAATAAGTATTGTACAGATCCATAAGAAGCAATTGGTATCATGCTCCACTAATTGACTGCAATTCATCGAATCATTGGAAAATTAGGTAAGTAGGTTGCTCAATGTCTTGAAAATAGAAAGCAGAAGGTTGTGATCAATACAATAAGCTGCAAATGGGAGAATAGATAGCAGTATTCTGTAGAGATCTAGTATCAACTGCTTACTGTTCACAAAATTCGTTAATGATTTGGAAGATGATTCCCCTCTATGAGGGCTAGGTGCCAAATGTAAGGGAGATAAACAGTGTTCAAAAAGATCTGCACCTATTAAGCAGATGAGGCAATTTGAAAATTGATCTGCAGCTGGCAACACTTGATTTACATTGCCTGTCTAGAGTCACAGTCTTGCAGCTGGAAGCAACCAATAACCATTTTATACGTTTCACCAGATCTCAGCTACTGGCTAATACATTTTGAATGTGCAGGCACTTGGGCAGTGAGTATCACTGGAGGAAGAAAAGCCTTTGTTTCGGTTCGTGAAGTGCCTGTACATTCAATGTTTACCCTTTAAATCCAGCCTGCCAATGAACAAGCCCAAGCAATGATAGATTCCTTTTCTAAGATAGTCTCACACATCTATTCCAGAGTCAAGAGTCATTCTGGATTAAAGCCTGAATTGATTTGCTTATTTGCAAAACAACACTGTGTAGTAAAGTACAAATGTCAGTATAATAATGGAATAGTTACAGCATGGAAAGAGGCCATTCAGCCCATTGAGTCCAGGCTGGTTTCCTACAAATTTTATTTACTTTTCATATCAGCTCTGTCTGCACCTTTTATCGCTCTGAGAGCAATTTATTGTATCTAGCTTTTAACTCATAAGTAAAATCCCCTCCCATACCCAATATCCAAGTCACGCATCATCCTAGCCTGTAATTGTTGCATGAGGTAATTGTTCTGAACAAGTTAATGCTGAAGGTACAGGATTTCCCACTTAATCTAATGTCACATAGTCTTTGTATTATGCCTAGGTGAATTATGCCTATCTAGTCAATTTAACTTGCATTCTCGCTATCATGTAATAAACTGCCTCTTGTCTGTAAGACAAGTGCCTCTTGTTGTGGTTTATCCTTTACCACTGATAATTGGACAGGCCCTTATGTTCAGCGAAGAGCCGGGTTCAAGAATAAAGAAGAATAAAACAAAAAGAAAAAACTTGTATTCAATTCCCACCTGCTCCAGAGGTATATAATAACATCCTTAAACTGGTTGATTAGGACATATCTATCTAATTCTACTGAATTATTGGTTTAACCATAACGTGAACTTTGTAATCAAGTCACTGCATTCTATCCTTAGGTTTCTTGTGGCACTGTGGTAGCGTACCTACTTCTGAGCCAGGAACCCAGCTTTAAGTTCCACCAACTGTACAGGTGTGTAATAACTTCACTGAACAGGTTGATTAGAAAACATCTAAAATGGAGTATTGGCATCAGCGTGTACCTCAACCACCTAGAGTCCATTGACCAGTGATGGGTATCAATGTTGAAAAGCCTCAACATAACAGTAGTGGAGAGAATCCATTTGACTCTGAAAGGAAAAAAATACAGAGGACAAATGAGTTTATCACTTTGATTATTTTACTGCCTTAAGAAGATACAATCAGTCAGCAGCTAAAATATGTATACTGGCAAGAATCATAGAATCCCTACAGTGTGGAAGCAAGCCATTTGGCCCGTTGAGTGCACTCTGACCATCTGAAGAGCATCCAACCCAGACACTCTGAATTCCCCATGGCTAATCCACCTGACCTATGTACCTCTGGACACTATGGACAATTTAGCATGGCCAATCCACCTAACCTGAACATCTTTGGACTGTGGGAGTAAACCAGAGCGCCCAAAGGAAACCCACACAGACAGTCACTCAAGGGTGGAATTAAACCTGGCCGCCTGGTGCTGCGATGCAGCAGGGCTAACCGCTGAGCCACCATGCCACAGCAGCACCTATAGTGGCTTTTGTGGCACAGTAGTAAAGTCCCTACATGTGGGCTAGGAGGCCGAGGTCAATTCCTACCTGCTCCAGAAGTGTGTAATAATTTCTGTGAACAGGTTGATTAGATACTATCTTTTTTTTCTCAGCAGCCCGCATGAGATTAACAGCAGGGAAAATGCATCATTCCAGAAGAAACCGTTCACCTCAGAACTGGTAAGAAATGTGGGAATATAATATCAGCTCTGAAAAGAGCAAAAGTTAACCACATTGAAAAGAACAAGCTCTGTGGGAATGATTGGGAGCTCCAGTTGTAAAGTCGGAGATCTCCGAAGGAAGGGAGGAAGACTTTACAATATTGGTACAAAAGATCAGATTGGTAAGAACAGAAGGAAAAATGAGTCCTTATACTTCAAATTGAGTTACTACCATTGTGAGTAAATGCTATGAGACACAACTACAGTAGACAAAGGACCAGAAAATTGATTAATATCAAGGCTAGTATTGTGAGTGGACAAATTGACAAATTTTTAAAAAAATTAAGAAAGAGGCTAAAGGAAGCAGAGAGTTTGAAGATTCTTAAGAGTTTTAGGAGATTGGGATTTTTAATTTACAGTGTGATTTATTAAGGTCACAGCTATAGAAATTTATTTTAAAATTATGCAAGTGGTAGTGTGTGTTGTTTGGGATTGTGCAAGATGGAGAGCCTCTATTTTGCCATGACGATATGTGGAAACTCAATCCTGATTGCAGAAGGTGGGACAAGCATCCAGAAGGTGAGAAACCACCATTTTGTTCATGAAAATAGAAGGGAAACCCTTATTAAACATATAGAGATACAATATTCCTATTTTATACAATTTAAATCTTGAACGCAGGAATAAATGTAGTATTGTTAGTTAAATGAATTTGAAGATTTAGTGGAAGCAAGATAAAGTCCCACTCTTTGTTTCACTTACAGTGCAAGAGTGTTTAAAATTGCCATTCTCAGAGCTGTGGACGTCATAGCACTCTCGTCTTAACGTGAGGGCACCTGATCAATAAGACACGCAGACTAGTGGTATAGTCATTTTTTTAACCCCTTTTCCTTATAATCCTGGAGGGTAAACAAAAATGTCTGAATAAATTAACTTCCTGCTGAGAGCAGGGAGAGCCCCCATGTTATCTCTTCTTGTTAAGTCTCTCCCTGTTTGTAGTTTCCCTGACACTATATGGATTTGATTCCATGAGCTTCGTACAGGACAGTCACTAAATTTATATCTGCATATTTTGTAATTAAAGTAAAAACATCTGTAAACATTTTGTGGTTCTGGTTTGCCATTGTAACAGCTGCCCATACCTCAATAATTGAATTATTAAAGATGAGGTCCACTACTCAGACTCCCCAGAAAGTATATCTGGGATTATCCTGTCCTGCTGCACCTGCACAAATTCATTCAGCAACAGGAGGAGACATTTGCAGAGGGGGGGAGGACGAAGCCAGCAGTCTCCCTGACACAGGGGGAGGGAAAGATGACGCTGCTATGGGAGTTGTACATGCAGGGGAATAAGTCCATGGTGTGATGGCTAGGCCTGTAACACCCTCATTACCACCAGATTCCAGGTCAAGTGGGTGCTGACATCTTTGTTTCAATACATTGTTCTATTGTTTATGGCGGCTGCAAGAAAGTTGAAAGGTGGAGCAGGCTGTAAGAGCTTACTTCAGCTCCTAACTCACATGCTTGTAGTATTGACATTTTTAACTTAACACGACTAGTATTAAGAAATCATGTATCTGCCAGTCAAATAAAACACAGCCTCCTGGCATTAGATGTGCTGCACAGATGAAATGGCAGTGTCAGTGACAGCAGAATCAGAACACAACCTGTAGAACATTGTGTACGTTCGTGACTTATGGCACTTGGAAGGAAAAATGCTGCAAGCCCATTGACACATGCCAGACACACTGCCACATTCTACAAATGGAAGTCAATGTCTTGCACCAGCAATGCAAGCAATGGCTCAGCTGCTGACAATGCTCAGGCAGTGGCCTCAGACCAATGAGAATTGGATAAATACTCTCCGCTGAGTTGCAGTAGTGTTCTGAGCCATAACTTAAGGAGGTTTTTTCCACTGTCAAGTGAAACTAGAACTAGGGGGCACTGCCTCAAAATAAGGAGGAGCAGGTTTAGGATTGAATTGGGGAGAAACTTGTTCACCCAAAGGGTTTTGAATCTGTCGAATTTCATGCCCAGTGAAGCATTGATTGTTTTTAAGCAAAAATCCATCTATCTTTTCAACAGTAAAGGAATTAAGGGTTATGCTGAGCTGGCGGGTGAGTTGAGCTGACTCCATGCAAAGACCAGCCATGATCTTAAAGAATGGTGGAGCAGGCTCGAGGAGCCAGATGGCTTACTCCTGCTCCTATTTCTTATGTTCTTATGATGCTTTGGGTTGAATTCTGCACACCAGAATTCTCAGAGACATCATTCCTGATGATGTGGCACCATAAATGGTACATCCATGGGCCCACATCATCCAAGATTGAGTAGAAACAAATGCAGCAGCTATTGCAGAAACTAGCAGCATCAAGAAAACAGAATACACATGAACCATGTAAAATTAGCAAGATATTTACAAATGAGTTTCACATGCACGGTGATTATACTTTTGTGCTGATATAACTTATGCATCTTCCTTTTCCTTCTAATGTGTTCAAGGGTAAATCTGACATGAACAGCTCTCACGGAGGAAGCCTGCTGAATGTTATGGCCTGTTGCCTGAGATGACCTTGGTGACTGTCCTCTGGTAGTCTAAGGGCTAGTGGGATCTAGTGCGCAGAACTCAGCCTAACCTGCTGAAGGCAGAGTGGCAGTGACAAAAGGGAAGGGGAGCAGCAGGGCAGCCTTTAAAGACCTGGGGTTTTCTTTTTAATTAATTCACAGGATGTAGGTGTCACTGGCTAGGCAGCATTAATTGCCCATCCCTAATTGCCCAGAGAACAATTAAGAGTCAACAACATAGCTGTGGGTCTGCAGTCACATGTAGGCCAGACCAGATAAGGACAGCAGTTCCTTTCCCTAAAGGGCATTAGTGAACCAAACAGAATTTCTGACTCAACAATAGTTTCATCATTAGACTCTTAATTCCAGATTTTAGTTGAATTCAAATTCCACCATCTGCCAAGGAAGGATGTGAACCCAGGTCCTCTGAACTTTTGTGAGCTGTGGGCGTCGCTGCCTGGCCAGCATTTGTTGCCCACCCCTAGTTGCCCTTGAGAAGGTGGTGGTGAGCTGCCTTCTTGAACAGATGCAGTCCACCTGCTGTGGGCTGACCCACAATGCCATTAGGGAGGGAGTCCAGGATTTTGACCCAGTGATGGTGAAGGAACAGCGATATATTTCCAAGTCAGGATGGTGAGTGGCTTGGAGTGGAACTTGAAAGTGGTGGTGTTCCCATGTATCTGCTGCCCTTATTCTTCCAGATGGAAGTAGTCGTAGGTTTGGAAGGTGCTGTCCGAGGATCCTTGGTGATTTTCTGCAGTGCATCTTGTAGATAGTACATACTGCTGCTACTGAGCATCAGTGGCGGAGGAAGTGGATGTTTTTAGATAGTGTTTGTGTTTGGTGCCATCAGCAGGCTACTTTGTCCTGGATGGTGTCAAGCCTCTTGAGTGTTGTTAGGGCTGCATTCATCCAACCAAGTGGGCAGTATTCCATCACACTCCTGACTTGTGCCTCGCAGATGGTGGACAGGCTTTCAGGAGACAGGAGGTGAGTTACTCGCTGCAGCGTTCCTAGCCTCTGACCTGACCTGAAAGAGTGTTGCGGTTCACAGGAAAATGTCATAGAGATCTAGAAGTTAAAAGCACAGAAAAAAGCCCTTAGGCCTATTGAGTCGGCTGGTCAAAAACAGGCACCTAAATATTCTAATCCCATTTTCCATCAATACAGTCATAGAGTCACAGTGCATTAATGTACTGTAATGTTGAACAAGTGTGTTTAGGTACTGATATTGCAACACCATGTTGGGCTATCCTGTCAGCACAAATGTTTGAGAGATTATGAACAAAATTTAAAACTGTAAAACAATATGCATAAAATACTAAAATTAAACAGCCCTTTTAAAAGATACACAGAATAGGAAACTTCCATTCAAAAGATGTTAAGACCTTACATAAGTTGTCGCTGTAAAGTGGTAGAGAGTTCCAGCGTATGCAGTAAGACAAAGTAAAGTCTAAGCTTTGGTACTGTGCCTGTCTAGCATCTGGCATAGAGGGGATAAAACCTGCTTTGACAGATCTCCAATGTATCATCTGCCTTACTTCAAGGAATTTTCATTAATACATAAAGAGAATAAAGGTTCCACATTGCAAATGCCATATAAACAATTGGGAAACTTTTGCCTAGGGATAAGAATACCAAGTGTGATCTCATGGTCTATTTTCAGACAAACACTTCACATAATTGGAAGGATTGTTAATAAAACCCATTTCCAATCCATAAAATAGAAAAAAAATTCAAAGTCAAACAAAGCACATTAAAAATAAACTAAGGGGAATTTCCTGACATAACTGCAATTACCCAGAACAATAGCTATTAAATCTTTAATTCATTTCCCTCCTTAGTCACAAAGTATTGGGAACCTCTGTAACATTCTACTGTCAACCTCAATAAGATTAATTATCAGAACATTGACCAACAAATGAATCCTCAGCATTCTTAGTTAGTATGACTCAGTTCCAAGCTCAGTCCCACTCAATTCCAGTAGCGCAATCCTGTGAACCTTTAAGTTTTATTACGATTGTACATTTACTGGCTTGCAAATCGGATGTGACATTTTATTTGCCAGAAATAACTTTCACATCCACTATAAATTAAACAGCCCAAAAATTGATCTTTAGTTGTGAAATGTCAGTGTTTGTGGTATATGAGCAGGACACAGTATTATGGAGAACTCAGCTTTTATGCATTAAAAATAAAATGTCCCAATCACCTGGTGAAGTTATTCTTGCTTGGCCAATAATCCTTTGATAAATTATCATGCTAATAATGACCTTCAAGTTTCAGTTGTTGAGAATTGAATTTGTGCATCTCTGAATTTGAATCCCAAATCTAATTAACATTGAAATTTGTTTATCCAATACCAGTTTGCAATTTAGCTGTTAAATCAAGGGTTAGATTTTCTCCTGCAATGCTATTTTATTTCCAGCAGGACCATGAGGGATAAAGGGAGCCAACACTGTTGGACCTAATGTTGATTTCTGCTCAAAATAAATTCACCTTTCCTTACCACTCCAACGACTGCCCTTGCTGCCCCCATCTGTTGCAATGAAATTACATCACAAAATGGATTGTTATCTGACCTTTCGTCTCATTTCCCTCCCCTCCAATTCTCTTATCTGGCACTGATGCTGCCAAGGAGGTAAACAACCTTGAAGTGATAAGACTTTCTGGAGAAGTCGATTGACAACTTTGCATTTGCTGTATTGTGCAATGCAGCATCATCTTTGAAGTTTCCAATGGCATCAAATGTGTCCTGATCTTTCTTTTACTTCAAAAGGTCTTTCCGGAAAGCTTCAATTGACTTTGAAGTTCTAACTAGTTCTATTTTTGGCTCAGACAGCTTAGCCTGAGAAACCATAATCCATTTTCTTGTTGCAGCAACTACTGACAAACTGATCAATTGATTCTTGTAGCTGTTGCCTGCAGGAAGTCAGCTCTCGATGATGAATTCTAAAGTTCACTTTTACATGAAGCCAATCCTGCAGAATTCCCTTGCCCTATTTAGCTAGGTCTGAAATGTTGTAATGCTGCAATCCCTCACTTCCGAGGCCTATCTTTATTCTTCCTGCTTGCTTTTCTAGTTCTGCAATGGCTAAATTTAAAATACATGTCTCTATTCTTTGATATAGCAAGAGCTGCAGATGCGGGAGTCAGAGACAATATGGAGTGGAGCAAGAGGAACACAGCAGGTCCTCATTTGGCAACATCTGGAAAGGAAAGGCAGAATCAGGAATATGACTATCAAATGCCTTAGTATAAATTGGAAGGCTATGGATATCCTATCTAGATGTTAGCTACTTAAACAAAAAATAGAGACAATACGGTGTGGAGCTGGAGGAACACAGCAGGTCAGGCAGCATCAGAGGAGCAGGAAAGTTGATATTTCATGTCGGCACCCTTCATCAGGATTCCTGATGAGGAGCCCCAACCCAAAACGTCAACTTTCCTGCTCCACTGATGCTGCCTGACCTGCTGTGTTCCTCCAGCTCCACACCGTATTGTCTCTATTTTTTGTTTAAGTAGCTAACATCTAGATAGGATATCCATAGCCTTCCAATTTATACTAAGGCATTTGATAGTCATATTCCTGATTCTGCCTTTCCTTTCCAGATGTTGCCAATATATGTAGTTGTAGCAGCAAGACTATAAATAATATGTGTAGAGATCCAGCAAAGCAGCCGCTGTGTTCTTTTGTTTTTTTTAATTCCTCCCTATGTTGTTTTCTGCCAAAGTTCAAACTTGTATATTGCACACTTTCTCATTTTGCGCAGGAATGATATTCAAGGTTATCTCAATGGCTCTGCAACCTCCGTAGTCCAATTCTAAACAGACTCACCACTCACATAGACTACTGATCCACAGCTCATAAATCTAATACTCAATGTTTAGCCAGTTCCATTTGTATAATTCTTTTCTCTTGGGATTCCAGTGTAGCTATAACTTCTGCACTACTTCAAATCTCTTCTGAGGCTTTCTCCTGTGGTTTTCAAGTTTGCATCACTGCCTTCACTGCCTTCATCCTTTTTTTTGTTTAAGAAAAACCACTGCTGGTCACCATGTCACATTCTTGTGTTGCAATCCTTAACTCTCTGGATTAATTATGAGGGTTATAGATAGAGTGAACAGCCAAAGTCATTTCCCTAGTAGAGTAGAGTCCAAAACTGGACAGTATAGGATTAGGTGGCACAGTGGCACAGTGGCACAGTGGTTAGCACTGCTGCCTCACAGCACCAGGGACCTGGGTTCAATTCTACCCTCAGGTGACTATCTGTGTGGAGTTTGCACGTTCTCCCTATGTCTGCATGGGTTTCCTCTGGGTGCTCCAGTTTCCTCCCACAGTCCAAAGATGTGCAGGTTAGGTGGATTGGCCATGCTAAATTGCCTGTAGTATCCAGGGATGTGTAGCTTAAGTGGGTTGTAGGGGGATGAGTCTGGGTGGAATGCTCTGAGGTTCAGTGTGGACTTGTTGGGCCAAAAGGCCTGTTTCCACACTGTAGGGATTCTTCTATCTAAAGTGAGAGGGGAAGTATTTAAAAGAAATCTAAGGGGCAACTTTTTCACGCAGAGGGCAGTGCATGTATGGAATGAGCTGCCAGAGGAAGTGGTGGAGGCTGGAACAATTACAATATTTAAAAGGCATCTGGATGGATATATGAATTGGAAGGGTTGAGAGGGGCATGGGCCAAATGCTGGCAAATGGGATGAGATTAATTTAGGAAATCTGGTTGGCATGGCCAAGTTGGATCAAAGGGTCTGTTTCCATGCTGAACAGCTCTGTAATTATATTTAACAGACAGATTGATAATTTGCAGTTACAGAACAGCTTATGTATACATCCTAGTCTAGCACACTGCTTCTTGGACTTCTTACGGCTTCTGGTCATATGATATTGTCCTGGCCCTTGGCACATGAACACACTCAGATCTTAAAGCAATAACATATATTCTAATAAGGGCTATTGTGTTCCTTTAAATTCCCAGTTGCCTCCATTACTGCTACTGTTCTATAAGGATGTTGTATCCTCCTGACAGCAAACATTCCACCAGCTGCATGTGGAATATTGTGTCCAATTCTGGTCGTCACACTACCAGAAGGATGTGGTGGCTTTGTAGAGGGTACAGAAAAGATTTACCAGAATGTTGCCTGGTATGGAGGGCATTAGCTATGAGGAGAAGTTGGAGAAACTTGGGTTGTTCTCACTGGAACAACAGAGGTCGAGGGGCGACCTGATAGAGGTCTACAAGATTATGAAGGGCATCGGCAGAGTGGACAGCCAGAAGCTTTTTCCCAGGGTGGAAGAATCAGTTACAAGGGGCCACAGGTTTAGGGTGCTAGGGGCAAGGTTTAAAGGTGATGTACGAGGCAAGTTTTTACACAGAGGGTGGTAGGTGCCTGGAACTCTCTGCTGGGGGAGGTAGTGGAAGCAGATAGTGACTTTTAAAGGGCTTCTTGACAAATACATGAATAGGATGGGAATAGAGGGATATGGTCCTTGGAAGGGTATGGGGTTTTAGTTGCGACGAGCAGGATGTCGGTGCAGGCTTTTTTCTGCGCTGTAATTTTCTGTGTTCTTTGTTTAAGTCTCTGTGCACAGTAGATGTTATATCCAAATCCATCACTGTTCTGCCATGTCTGTTAAGTTAAAATCAGGGCTCAGTTTTATCCAATCTATTTTCATAATTGAGATCATTAAGATCGGAAATCAGCTCATGACTCTTGTTTATTGCAACTCCAGTGCTGAAAATCTTTCTTAATGACCTGAATTGACCCACAGCTCAAGTTGTACTCTAACCAACCTCGTAAAGGTAAAGTTACCACAGTCCCAGATCAGAGAGAAATGACTGGTGGTGGTTCAACCTAAGGATCACTGTGCCTTGGGCAAGGGGCAAGGTTGAGAAACTAAGACCTTCATGGTAACCCCAGCCAGTACAGGAACTCATGCATTTAGTATCACTATGCATTGCAAGCCAGCTATCCAGCCCACTGAGCTAACTCATACCCTCATATCTACAGCTTAAACTGTAATAACTTTGTCACTTTCTCATTTAAGGTTGAATTTTAATGAACCCTAAAACAAGTTCATTGTAAGAAGTGCACAGACCTAACACATTAGTTTGCTTTGGACATTCAACCTGACAGTGAGATCAATAGCTAGTATTAAAGTGGATAGTCCCAAAATTATTCATTTTCATTGGCATTTCTGGATTCTATTCCAGCAAAGTAACAGGAAAATATTTATATGTCAGTCATGACTTATTAGGTTGTAGGGGTCAAGTCAAGGCTGAGGACAAGAATCTAACTCCTAAATTTTTAACCCTCTGATTGTAATGTCAGCTCTGGTACAATTGGCAGTACTCTTACTTCTTTGTTACGAAATTTTGAGTTCAACCCCTACTCCAGTGTAACCCCTACTCCAGTGTTTAAACATAGCTGCTACTCCACTGCCGTGCTGGGGAACCCTGCATTGTTAAAGGTGCTGTGTTTTGGATGACATGCTAAACCAGTGAACCATTTACTTGCAATGGGCAGATCATTATGTTCACATAGCATTATTTTGAATAAGTGCAAGGGGCTGCTCCCCACTGTCCTGGTCAATATTTATCCCTCAAATGGCTTCACAAAACCAGGTCATTCGTGATCACTTTGCTGTTGTGGAATTTGTTGTATGAAAATTAACCAGGGTTTGAAATTTGTCACTGATGACAAGAATAGTTTCAGCACTCAATAAGTGGCCTGGCCTAATATATCCTAATAACTCTCTCTTATCATTCAAACATAGAACTCGAAAAGATGAGCAAAGGAAGAACTATACAGTGATACCATACAAGTCTGCTTTAGGCATTATATCTGGCAGTGGGTGTATTAAATACTAATGGCCAGTTTTAAAATGGTTAATACTATTACATTAGTGACTATACTTCACAAGTCCTCCATTGCCAATAGAACATCATGCTCACGAACAACATTATATAAATGCAAATCTTTCCTTCCGAAGGTTAACGTTCCAATGCAGTATTGAAGAAGTGCTGTCATTTGAATGAACTGTTAAACCTAGGCCCTGTCACCACATTCAGTGGTGAATTCCAGCTTAAGGCCACTTTCTGTTGCTAAATTCACCATAAACTATGTAAGAGATAACAAGCATGGGGCTGGATGAAGACAGCAGGTCAAGCAGCATCATAGGAGCAGGAAAACTTGACGTTTCGGGCCTAAACCCTTCATCAGAAAATCCTTTAACCTTACCTTTGAATGGAACAGATCTACCTGGCTTCTAACAATCTGAGGCCTGTGAGCCGCTCAAGACATTTTTACTCCAATTCACTGCAAGAGTTGCTGAACACACTATGTGTAATTCCTTGGCATTTTTATTTAGAACCATAGAATCCCTACAGTTCAGCCCATCAAGTTTGTACTGACCCTCCAAAGAGCATCCCATCCAGATCCCTACTCTACCCCATAACCCCAGGTTTACCCTGGCTAATCCACCTAGTCTACACATCCCTGGATACTATGGAAAATTTAGCTTGGCCAATACACCCATCCTGCACGTGTTTGGACTGTGGGAAGAAACAGAGCACGCAATGGAAAGCCGCACACAGATGAAGAGAACATGCAAATTCCACACAGACATTACCCAAAGCTGGAATGGAACCCAGGTCCCTGCTGGTAGCAGTGTAAACCACTGACACACTGTGCCACCTTTTAATGGCGAGAAAGGTGTGGTACATAATAAAAATAAAGAAAGTGAAGGGAATATATTTCTGCTGTCAGTAATGACAGTCTAAAGCAGGCCGACTGTACAACTAGATTATCAATCTTCTCACAAAATGAAAAGAGGTGGGATCACTTTCCTGTCCTCATTTGACAGTAATTCTTTTTCAAAAAGAATATGCTTCTCAATTCATTGTTTGTTTAACTGTTCATGTGCTGTGACTGTAAAAGGCACAAGCAGTAAAGTCTCCTTGTAATTCTTTTTAAAAAGAAAGGAAAATAGTATTTTTTGCCCCAGATATTCTGATGCCCAGAGAGTTGTTGGAGCAGTGCATGCTGGATTTTGGATCATATGGAATCCCTGGCATAGGTGATACTGTTGGAATTGCCTGAGAAATTGAATTTCCTGGTGGATAATTCCCCTGCATTTGGACCCATCTGAAAAAGTACTTTAAAATCAGAGAATTTGGGGCGTTTTGATTCACTTAGGTTTAATAGTTACCCAGGATATGCAAGATGATTGAAAACATACTCTAACTCCTGCATAGCTATTAACTGAACACCTGACTCACTGCTGATTCTTTCAAATCTAAATCCTGATCCTGTATACTCCCCGACCCTGAAACTAACCTGCTGATCATACTGCTCCCCACTGACCCAACCCAATTCCACTCTTTCTGATCCAAATCTGCAAATGACATCTGTTCACTCCAGAATCACAGTTATCAGCTCTTTACTCATAAAAAGTAGAAAATGCTGGAATTGCTCAGCAAGTCACGCATCATCAGTGAAACATGAAACAGAACATTTCAGGTTGATAACTCATCAGGTCAATGAAATGTCATCAAAACTAAAGTGTTGCTCTCCACAGATGCTGCCACACTGGCTGCATATTTCCAGCATTTCAGTTTATTTTTGAATTTCAGCATCCACAGTTCTTTTCTATTATTATCTCAATGCTTTTTCTTTGCTTGTAGCTCTCTGCTTTACAAATTGGCTGCTACATTTGCCAACAACAGCAGTAGCAAAACGTCAAAAGTAATTCACCAACTGTGAAAGGTTTTGGGACATCCAGATGATATGAAAGGTGTTATATAAATGAAGTTTTCTTAATGGTTGAAGGCTGACCTTACGGTCTGCATGTAAATATGAGGCTGTTCAAATAATCATTTTTCCAGGTTTATGAAATATAGGTCGCACAAGTTGAAAGCCATTTTCAACCTATTTCCACAACTCTAGCTTCGTTATTCTCTGCAAATCATACAATAATGCAATTTGAATTACGTTATCTCTATGCCTCTGGTAAAATGTGTCTGAGTTGGTTAATGGGAGTGAGAAGGGAAGGTATGGCACCAATGGTGTTCAGGCAGATGAGCTTCTTGTTCTAAGGTCTCTCACAATGTCTACTCATCAATATCTTCTACGATTTCTCATTATTCTTATTGTCATCACCACAGTCCACAGAATACATGTCCTTTCCTGGTTCTTGTTTCCCTCATCATTTTGCTTCCCTTCAGCTCCTCTGCCTCCAATGACTAAAATCTTGAGCACATTAGCCTCTTTGAAGTCTTGTACCTGTAATTTGGTTTTTACCCAGGGTAGCAATTTCATCTTGTATGGAGGAATATGTTCAATTGCGGCCATCATATGTATAAATGATCTCATCACAGAAAAGAGGCCAGCACTGGAATGGATCATCCACTAAGAGTGCCACCTCCTGGGTTTAACATCGGCCTAAAAGGCAACAAAGAGTTTTGAGACTGATGAGTTTTATTCCCCACCATTCTGCAGTCAGAATTCTCTGCAGAATAAATTATTGCTTCATAAAATGATCTGTCTGCCAGCAGCACAAGATAACTGAAGTTTTATTAACCCAAACAGTACTTGTACTGCTTGCCATCACAGTTTCTCAACAGAAAAATCCAGATTCTCAGCAAATTCTTAAATTGTGATTATCATTACGGTTTGAGAAATGAAAGATGTAGGTTCCTGCAGAACTTTGTTAAATGCATTTTAGAGATAGAGTGGAGTAGAATGATTAGTTTTGAAACCATTTAACAAGGAACCAGTGCAAACATGATGAGCCAAATGGTCCCCAGTGGTGCTGTAAAAGTTTATGGGCCTGTGGATATCCTTATCATTATAAGCTCTTATTCTGTCCAGCAGCTCTTGTAATGTTAGGAATGATGCAGTTCAACAGACGTTTTTTTGTAGAAGTACTGCAAGTTGGAAGTTTTGCACAACAGAATGAACATCCACAGCAAAGACAATTTCAGTTCCTGTTTTCAGGCAGAGAGAGGGTTGAAAATAATGCCCCCTTCCTGCTGCAATTTTGGAATAGTTCAGGAAACAGCTTATATCCAAAACAGATGGGAACATATCCAGAGTATGCACATTTCTGGTCCTACATCATGTTTAAGATCATAGTGCAGTTTTGATCTGGCCATTTGACAAGTAGGAGCTAATGAAAGTGAGCCAGCATTGATTTGTGAAGGGTAGGTTATGTCTGTCTAAAGTAGTTGATTTTTCAATGAGCTTGCTAAAGTGGTGGATAGGCAAATTGCCATGGATATAATTTCTATGGGCTTCTTTGATAAGGTTCCACATAAAAAAACACATATGAAAAATAGAGGAAACCTGAGATATTAATTAGATATTAGTTGATAGGAAGTAAATAAGAGGTTAGAAATGAAAGGAATAGTTGGGATGTAGTAAGTGGCACTTCCCAAGAATATATTCACACTGGGGATGTGTGAGGTCATCAACATTGGAGCTAGGGAAAGATAAATAAGAATATTTTTGGAATGATAAGCTTTAACAAAAGAATTTAAAAGGCCAAATCACAAAAACTAATGTGCAGATACAAAACGTAATCCTCTGCCTATGTCTCCAATCTCATACGCCCAAACCCTGCACAAGATAGATGAACAAGATTTCCCTTGACCGATCATTTCAGCCTACTGTTATCCTATGATGTGTGATGGTATCAAAAATACATTGTTGCACGAGGGATTCAAACCGTGGAACAACCTTGTAGGGATGCCATGGAATTCCACATCACTGGGTATAAATATCACTGTTGGGTGGAGTTAGAACACGCTGAAAGAAGCCCACTAGAACATACACCGGGATGTTGGTTCTCTGAAAGAAATACTGAGAGCACTTGGACATAAATACTATAACCTATTGTAGGTGCAAGTCAGTACACTATGAGTATACGCTTATCATGTGTCGTCATTGTTAGTAAGAGAATAAATGGTTAATTTTAATATTTAAACATAAAATCAGTATTGATGCTTTCTTTTCCAATACCAATCTGTCTCAACCAGAAAAAACCCATGGTGTGACATAAAACATACAGCAAAAGGTTGGCATCTGAGGTGAGCTACATAACCAACAAAAGAGTCATCAGGCCCATCAGCAAAGAAAACAGCCCTATTGATTAGAAATGCAGAGGAAATTATTATTGACTGAATAACTACTTATCGAAATGAATGGATCACAACCTTGTGTTGTATAATAAAGAGAACACAGTCAGAGTGAAAGCATAGACACCAAAGAAAACCTACTTATCATTGGGAAATTGGGATATCAAACTAGAGTGGAGTAGCTTAGAAAAGATGTTGACTTGCTTGTTGGGCCAAGCTCCAGTTGCTAATTGAAAACAACCTGAAGTTATCTAACATGGGAGACTGACACTTCTGCAGCAACTCAGTGGATATTGTATGGATGAATTTCCCTGTCTCTGCTGGAGGAAGTGGGCAGTGCCCCAGGATAAGTGTATTGTAAAGATTGAATTCTAAGTGCCATTTTTCCAAAGTCCCATTATGAAGACAGGGCAGTGAGACTCATTTCTGAAGAAGTGTCTAGGCCCGAAACATCAGCTTTCCTGCTCCTCTGATTCTGCTCAGCCTGCTGTGTTCATCCAGCTTTACACCTTGTTATATCAGTGAGGCTCATTAGTTTGCATATGTGTGTAGCTTAAGTTAACAGATTCGCTCGTTAGTTTGTATCTATACTAAGTAGATGAAACTAATAAATTAGCTATATATTGAAGTGCACATATCTTCTTGTAACCATTTTGATCAGACCTTAAAGAACCGATCAGGTAATTTCAGCCTAACAAAACACCATCCAGTAAAAAGTTGCCAATTTCTTGCCAGATGATTGCTGTAAGTTGTCAATGCCACTCTGTCTTTTCATTCCGAGGAACCGTAGTAAATGGACAGATTCCCTCACAACCTGTCTCTCTGAGTGGAAACATTAGCCAGTGAATGCTGCATTTTAGTCCACACTCTTCTCCTGTCAGAGATTGTCAGGCCAGAGTCGAGTCCCTGAGTCACACCAGATGACATTTAACAGACAGTTGACCATCATGACATAAAACACTGTCTCATGAGCTCAAATTCCCTAAACACAATGTGGTCTCATACACACTGGAGAGAGAAAACCTAGGCAGGGCAATCTCCAATCAATCCACAAGTGTGAACAAGAGCTTTTGTTTGCTTGTCAAATTAATTTTTATTCCATTCCTACTCTGGTCTCTCTGTTCTTTGCCTCCTAAACTACACTAGTGCTTCCTGGAGGCAACTTCAAGGAACATCACCTCATTTTCAATTAGGCTCTTCATAATCTTCCAGGCTGAGCATCATTACCATTCCTTACTTTCTTTCAGGCATCAAATACTTGTAATAGAACAGATGATGCCATTCACACCTTCTCTAGACCCACTTGCTATTTCTTTATTTGTCCCAGTTTTACTTTGCACAAATAATCCTTTTGTCATTTAATCGTTCCTGCCTTCCAATCTATTATAGACCTTCCCTTTTGTCCTTTTCTCCCTTCCACACCTCCTCCTTCCCTTGTCTATATATTTTCTTAAAAACTAATATATTTCTAATTTTACCCAGAACCAATAATAGGTCATCAACGCAAAACATCAGGCTGAATTTTATGTTTTTTGGCTAAGTGCAATTTGTGTCAAGTGCTGTTTGAGGGAGTCTTGCTGTGACGTCCAGTGAATTTACACAACATATCTTACTAAAGGCACCTCTTTAACAATCTACGTCACCCTAGGTTATTCTGTACGTCTGATTCTATTCGCATCGTACCGCATGCCATTTCCAGGTCAACACATCACTCGGTCGATATCCGTCAAAAGACTGACAATCCCTTGTGCCTGCTCCACTTTTAAGAAACTGTTGAGCAGCAAGACTGGTGTTGGCAATCTGCTGTTGTCCCCCACGGCACATGGTGGATACTGCATCACACATACAACCTAATTCTCTCCCCGTAGTCGCCATATAAATACTACGCCACAGAGTTTACACATCATCTGAAGACCTTCTCTAAGTCCCCAGCGCTCTTTCCCCAGTGCCAAGTGGTCACCCACAGCTTGTCACTGTCCAATGAGGGACATCACATACAGCCAATCATTCAGACGAGTCCATCATGAGCTTTCATTGTTAGCCAACAAAAGTTTGCACAAAGAAAATAAATCCCGGCTGCAGTTCACATCCACAATGTGAAACAAATGCTGGAATCTTGTCCTTGACAGTCCAGGGTGATCCTTTGTATGTAGCTCCCATTAGCTGGAGTTGGGAGTTCATCAGGTCCCATTTGTCCTTATAGACTCCAATGCAGATGAGCTCTGTCATCTGCAAGGGGAGCTTCCTCCTCCCCAGTGTCGTCATTGTTCTCCTCAGAAAAGAGTCCCCAGTTTTTAAGCATCCAGCACATCTCACTGTTGCCTGCTGTAATTGTGCAGAACACAATACACCAGGGTGATGCAGCACGCTCTGTCTGAACTATACTGAAGAGTCATCCCCAGTCTGGTCCAACAGCCGCTTGCTAGGGCAAGTATCGATGTCAACATTCCCCTAGTTGCAGTCCGTGCATCAGCTTGGTGAGGATGCCTCACCATCTGAATTACAAACACATCACATACAAAGAGAAGTATCTGCTGTACCCTTACTCCCCTCTCATCCCTGTCCCGTCTCAACCATTTCATTTTGATTGCATTCATTAGTGTATCATCATACATAATGACTTATAACGATGTTCTCCTCGTCCCTCCGCACACTTGGAAATTCGACTAATAGTGGAGTGCTTTGGACCAATATTTGCCTCCTTTTACGTTATTGCTGCTAACTCTTGTATCGCTGCTGTGACAATGTTAGTTTGTTAGCACTAAGGGGCATAGTCTAAAAATTGTGGCCAGACCATTCAGGAGATGTGTTAGGAAGCACTTCTGCGCACAAAAGGTAAAAGGTATTTTGAACTGTCTTCCTAAATGGCAGTGAATCCCAAAATAGTTGTTAATTTTAAATCTGAGATAAATACATTTTCACTAAGCAAAGGTATTAGGGCATTAAGACCAAAGGCAGGTATAGGGAGTTAGGCCACAGATCAGCAATTGGATGGCAGAAGTGCTCGAGGGGCTGAACGGCCTACTCCCATTCCTGTGTCTCTAAGTTCCTTTGTTTCTATCGTATGGTGCATTTTGCCTTTAACCAATATTTGACACATACTCATGTTCACTCTACATGGGTATGTGAGAAGAAATGTTTGCAAATGAAATATAGCTGGAATTGACAAATATATACTTTATGTGTTTACCTCTTCAATGTCCTAATGTCCAGTTGAAATAAATCCCCTGTTTTTGTCCATAAAATTGACACTGTCTCTGCCCACCCTGGGCATTGTCTAGACCATTTTCCTATTGCATTTTTCGTCTAGAGAATGGCAGGGAATGCAGTTCACATTAGACACCATCTGATCTCGGCTCTGTCTGGTCACCAGGTACCCATTCAGAGGGCCCTGCTTTTACCTTGCACTACTCTAACTGCCATGTTCATGTGGAGACTGACCACCTAACCTCCTCCACTCTACACTCTCCCCGTGGAGGCTACAGTGGTGGTCGCTACCAAAAACTCTTGGATGGATGGCCAGTTGCAACTCCATCGTTTAGCAAAAGCACAAAAGATTGTTGAACTAAGCCTCCTTACAAGACCTCTAGTGGTCTGCCACAAATCTCTCCACAGTCCACTTTGCTGAGACTCTTATAAAATTCCACCCATTAGCTCTGTTTCCATCTCCATATTTACTGTTTGGCATGCTGATTATTCTCAGAATCTTCTGTTTTTACTACATTTCTATGAATACTGATAGCACATAAGGATAATCTAAGCTGTGACTATTTAATCCTTTAGTAAAAATACCATGTAAATTCAGGTTATGAAGGCAGTAAAGGAATTTAGAGAGGATGATGTATGAGTGTACAGTATGACTCCTATCATCTTTTTGTTTACTCATTCACTGAATGCTATAACTCGCAATCTAGCATGCAGTAATGTCATGTCTTACAAGTTGTTTTTAAATGGCATTTAAAAGCTAACATTCCGAAATATGTTTTCCTTCTACTTCCCTGGGTGCAAGAAAGACAGTATCACAGCCCAAGCACCAACTTCTGCCAAATGCCTCACAACACTGTATATCATCAGCTTGAACCCAGCAAGGGGAAGCATAGAGAAAATATGAGGATGACTATTTGGGTGGAATTGAAAGAGTTGTAACCAGCTGGCTGGAGGACCGATTCAGAGTTTCATGAGGTTGCTGAGTATATAGAATCTCCTTATAATCATTTATTAGCTAACCTATCATCAACAAACACAATCATTTAGCAAATAGCACACATAGTTTTGGGGATGTCCATGTGGAAGTCCACAATCCTCCTTGCTTCATAACTATCTGATCAGGCTGTTAACCATCATAGAAGTTTGGACGCTGTGGACATTGCAGCAAGCTTCACAGCAGAGTCCCTTTGGCAGAGGGGTTAATGTTTATTAAATTCCATAATTTGCAATGTAATGAATGCAATCAATAGAACTCTTGAAAAGGGAAATGAAATAATCATCACTTCCTCAATAAATGTAGTTCACCTCCACTATGGAATCTCCACACAAAGCAGCCCACTTGATCAGCATCCCATTCACTACATTAACTGATAACAATTTTCACCAGCATGCATAGCAGTAGCTTTGTGCACGGTCAACAAGATGCATGACAACAACTTGTTTAAGCATCTCTGCCACATGGAAGGATCAGGGCAGCAGATGTATGGGAGCAGTACCACCTGCAGGTTCCCCACCAAGCCACACACCATCCTAACTTGGGGGAATACTTTGCCACTCCATCACTCTCATTGAGTCAAAATTCTTAAACCCCTTGGAAATATCTTCATGACATATGCTGCAGTATTTCAAGATGGTGCTTATCTTACAAAGGAAATTATGGATGGACAACAAATATTCATCTTGTCAGCAGAGCCCCACCTTCAATGAATAAAATAAAAGTAATGTTTTTGATAGTTTAGCAGATTATACTGTAGTCCTGCTCCTGATCTGTTCAGGCATATGAATAGTTGTTTTAGGATACCAATGGTGCGCTTACTAAAATTCTGTCAGATGAATATACCTCATTGTATTTCCCTTCGGGGTGCGCTGTAGTTCATTATAATATTTTCTGATCCATGACTGAATTGCATAAGCTGGGTGCATGAGCCTCCAGCCCTGGTATCTTCAAATAAATAGCCTTTAAAGTAATGATAGTAGTGTACCGACCTTTTTTGGAGAGATTTTCTCTACCTGGTTACAAGATTGTACATTGTTCTGCAATTGCCTTCTTTTGGAGTTGGATGTGTCTTTAACCTTGAGCAAATACATTGTTCTTGCTTTCAATGAAACATTACATTTGCCACGTTAGTTTATGTATGAGACATTGACCTACTGAGTCTTCACAGAATTTTACATTTTTGTATTGAGCATGCAACACAATGATGGCATGGAATAGAAATTACTAAGTGCAAACATACAAGTACAGTGTGAATTCTATTATTATCCACTCGTTATTATTCTCCTCCAAATAGAGAGGTGGGCACATAGAAATAGCTATTGTTCTGCTCAAGGTGGAATACAAACATCACTCATTGAAGAAATAGCCACAAATGACAGGTATTAAAGGCAATTTTCCAAGTATATTTGGAGATGGTGCACTCATTGTGCATTATGAAATGAGTTGGCTTCTAACCACAGCACCCCATCATTCAGGACTTTAATGTACAAGTATATCACGTATGTGTCACTGTAGAGCTCTACTAAGTAAAATCATAAATTTTTGCTGAATTTCAGCATAAGATAGGTAGGACCATTGGGAGGCATTATGAGCAGATGTATGTACAATCATTCTGGGGTTTCTGCCGAAGTTTTCTGGAGTTATAACTCTACAGGGGGTGCAGAATCAGAGGGATTTAGTTTACATAGAGCGTGTGAAGCTTTAGGCATTGCACTGTTGGAAAGACATGAGGGCATTGGAGACAGAGAGCATAAGAAGTATAGTGGAATGGCTCCATGGATAAGGATCTTGGGATATGAAGATAGATTGGAGAAGTTGGGACAGTTTAACCTTGAAGAAGAAAATTTTGAGAGGACATCCAATAAAAGTATTCAAAATCATGAGATCTCTGGGCAGAATAAATAAGGATAAAATATGCCTGCCCATGAAAGGCCTAAGAATGAGGGTGAACAGATGCAAAGTAATTAGTAAAAGAAACAAAAAGTGATATAAGGAATATGTTTTTCATACAACGAGCATTTAGGAACTAGAATTCACTGCCTAAGACTGCGGTAGAGACAGGTTCAATCAAGGCATTCAAAAGGGAATTAGGCGGTAATTTGAAAGGAAAAATAATCTGCAGGGTTATGGGAAAAGGCAGGAGACCGCCTCCAAGTGAGATGCTCATAGGAGAGTTGGCACAGACACAATGGGTTAAATGGTGCCTTTGTAATCTGTAACAGTCTGTGTTTCTGTGATGCTGCAGGGGAGAGGTTGAGAGAGCTTCATTTGAAATCTACCACTATATGACCAGAGTATTCCTTTACCAACTTTGTTTTCCCAATGAAGAGCACAAGCTCAAAGGGACCATAGGTTAGAGAACAAGCATCACCAAATGTTGTTCCCACCGACAGTGTGAAACCAATTAGTTTATCCTTAAAGCTCATTGAGATGTTCACAGCAATTGTCACTTGTGAAGTCACAGTCAGTATCAAATGTATTTTGGTTTGTATGGCTAATATATTGCAGTCTGCAGTATTGTAAATCATATCCAGAACATGAACATTGCAAAGAAAAACAAATTTTAAAGACAATTGTGTGAATTGATTAAATAAATATGCTGAACTGCTGAGCTTTAAAGCTGGCATGTCCTCAGTCACACTAGTGCATTAAACACATTCTGTTCTTAGGAGATATTCTTAGATCAGCCGTGCAAAGGCCAAGTCTGCTCCTGCAGTCACCCGAGACAGTTTTCAGTTAAAGGACAAATCATTTTCAAAGGGTTTTAATTGCATTGGTTACTATGGTCACTTGCCATGCATCTTCAGCTGAAAGTCTTTGTACTGGATCAAAGCCTGATGTTATATTTTTGGAACAGTTTGCTCCTACTAACAAAGAACACATTTGCTCATTTTTCCCTTGTGTGTCATGCATGATGGGAGAAAACATTTCCGTGTTTTCAGTTCAGATACTTTTAAGGAACTACATGCACACTAGAATCCAAAAGTATTTGCATATCAGTGAATTAATGAATAAGCTGACTAAATACTGTGACAGATGAGCTTAAAAGGCTTTTCAACTCCAAGGTGATCCAAGTTGCTCCAATTCTGATTTACTTTGTAAAAGTGCTAAATTTATCACAACGCAGATATAGGTGCATTCACTTCAGATCATAGGCTGAAGATGAGACAAACTTGTTACACTGCAGCTGCTGCCAATTCTGCCATTTCCCAACAAGGGCATGGCGGACAGAGAACACATCCGTCCATCTTTAGACCAGCATATATAAATTAAAGGTTAAAGATTACAAGATGTAACTTGACAGGTATCATTTCATTATTGTCTTGGCAAAGGTCTGGATGTGAAGAGCGTCTTCTGGTGTGCAGTAGCATCAAGGCTGCACAGGGCAGGATTGGAATTTAATGGGGTGCCTTGTGACGTGCACAGACTTTTTAAAAAACTGCAACTAAAGGCATTCTGTCAGAGCTGTTGGCTGCACCATACTTTGCAATTGTTGCAGTTATTTTGGCCCTTAGCCTGCTCCTTCCCTCCTCCTGAGCTGGACAACCTGGTGACAACACAAATACTGCAAGGAGTCAAATATGAAGATTTTCTGTGGTCGTTGCTCCTGATGAAAGGAACTTTCAAATTGCCCTGCTGATTTAATCCTCCAGTGATTATATACATTTGATTTGACTTGATTTATTATTGTCACATGTACCTAGGTACAGTGAGAAGTTTTGTTTTGCATGCATTACAGGCAGACCATTCCATACAAAGTGCACTGGCATAATAGAACAGAGCAAAGAATACAATTTTACAGCTGCAGAGAAGATGCACAGAGAGTGAGATCAACATTAAATGTAAAATTTGCGAGGTCCGTTCAAAGGCCTATAACAGCGGGGAAGAAGATGTTCTTGAATCCGTTTGTATGTTAATATATACTTTTTTATCTTCTGCTAAATGCAAGAGAGTGGACAGAGTATAATCAGGGTGGGCGGTGTCTTTGATTATGTTGATTGCTTTCCTGAGCCAACAGGAAGTATAGATGGAGTCAATGGATGGAAAGCTGGTTTGCCTGATGGACTGGGCTGTGTTCATGACTCTGTGTTTTCTTGTGGTCTCGGGCAGCGCAGTTTCCAAACCATGCTGTGATGCATCCAGATAGAATGCTTTCTACTGTGCATCTATAGAAAATGGTAAGAGTCCTTGTGGACATGCTGAATTTCCTTAGCCTTCTAAGGAAGTAGAGACATTGTAATGTTTTCTTGACTATTGCATCAACATTGGTGGACCAGAACATATCGTTCTGATTACATCATTGATTCCATACCCAGCAGAGCTTTATGTTCAATTAAGTTTCTCCATATTGCTCCTACAATTTTACCTGAAAACCAGTATCAGAGGAAGGCATCTTGAAGCACCAATATTACATTTTCAATTTGAAACACATCCTCTTTAAGTGAAGTTAAAATGGAGTGAGGGTTGCTTTCTATTGTTGCCTTGTGCTGGATATGGCATAAGTTCAAATGGTCATACTTATTTGAAGGCCGCTAGAGATGTCACAAAACCCAGTGCCCAAATGCTTTGTGAAGCTATTAATTTTTTATGTAGCTTGACTTGCCCAAAATGTAGGCATTTTACATCACTTTTTCAATCACTTTAAGGCTAGATTGTCCTCTTCCTACCATGCACTTTGTGGATGACATTGTGGTGGGCAGGGCAGAAATCCTTTACACTAGCTCTACATTTTTTTAACACATATCCTTTACTAGCATTAGCTTCCAATCAGCAGAAATGACTGCCGCATTCCAATAAATCAGTAATAATGTGTTTCATTATCCCAGCTTCCGTCCATCCAACATGGAGCTCATATTAAGCAAATATCCAGTGTTGTTAGGTAATGAATGAGTTAAATGACAATATCTGAAACTGTAAAATTCTTTTGTGAGAATCCTTATTATGAAATCAACTTTCATTTTTGTGGAAAAATTAAGTTTTATGCACATAGACTATTTAATACATTCATCAATGTTGTCTTCTTAAAGTTATTTAGTCTCGTTCTTGAAACTTTGTGATTTTTTTCCTCACAATTGACTACATCTTCAATATTTACCCATGTGCTATCTGCTATTGAATTTTCATTTCTGTCTTTTCTCCATTCAAATCATATTACAATGTGTTTTCCATTGGGAATATCCTCATATAATTTATTTTAGGAAGAAGGGGTCTACTTAGTTTAATTTCTACCTCTGAAAAAGATCGCTAGCCTTTTTCCCACCACCACACATCCCTCCTTCCCTCCACTGTAGTGCAAACTGTATTTAGATAATCTTGTACCAAGAAGTTGACTTCTGCCTGTTGTGGTATCTGTGATCTGGGACTCATTTCTTTATAAACAGCCATCATTGTTAACACTGATCTGTCCTGCTCTTGCTAACTGCCAAAGATGTGGACATGAACTTTTACCTTCAACTTGATGGATCACAACTGTTAGATCACATAACATGAGAACTAGATGTGAGTAATGAAAGACTCAATAAGTTCCTGCTTTCCGCATATATTATTAGAGGCATTGCTGTGGCTGGGGTGGTACTGAACAACTTGTTTACAGGACTGTGCACACCTCCTTTTGTCATGCTGCAATTGGCCCCATAAGATGGAAACTGAGGCCTTGATACCGTCAGGTCACATGCCATGATACAGAGATGGCATCATGAGCATGTTTCTTCAAGATTTATTGTATGCTAGCGGTGAAATATATCACTGCACAAAGAAAATACAAAATTGGCCTCTTGTCATGTGTGTCAGGATGAGACCCAAAATAAATTCATAGTTTGGCCTCAGTCAGGTGCCACTGGTGAACCGCAAGCATCAGTCAAATGAATTGCTGGCATAGTTCACTATTACTATGAAGAGAGGAAATCACCCAGGTTCCACGCTGAAAATGTAATGACCAGTCTGGATGAGGGGTGCTGTAGGGTTGGATGTCAGGGAATAGTCTGTTTTCCTTGGGCTCAAAATTCTAAAGCTTTGAAATATTCACACTAAATTTCTCTCTAGATTCCAGTGGTCTCATTCAGAATCATAGGCTAATCAATGAATCCATGGTATAACTTGCTAGAGTTTCTACCAGTTTATACTTGAACTTTTCAGCCAAGTTTCTGCAGTTGGTCAGGACACTGATTTATATAGGTCAGCATTTTATACTTAAATCGATTTGACTTTCGATCAGTTCCATTGTCCATACCATCACGTGACTATATTTTGCTGGATACTCCCTCAACCAGGTAAGAGGGATGAGATTGGCGAATAACAATGAGAATCTTGAAGTGTTCATATTAAAACTGTCGCAGGAAAATTTGGAATGCAAAGGGTTTTAAGGGTAAAAGTGTGAACTCATCCGCTTGGGCCTTGAAAGATAAATCAGCATATTCTCAAAACAGCAAAAAACTAAGAATTGAGAATGAGTAAAGACATTTTGAGGTGTAAGCACCATGATCACTAAAATCTGTTGGTCATGAATAATAATAAAATAGTAACAAATTTACAATAATTAAGATAATTGTAATAATAATGATCCCAAGAGAACTGGAATACAAAGGGGTGGAAGTTGTGTCATAGTTGTACAGAACTCTGGTTAGATCACATCTGGAGTACTGCATTAGTTATAAGTGCAGATAAATCAGAATGGTAGCAGGCCTAAAAGGGTTCACTTATGACCATATTTGTATCCAATGGACCTTGATATTGGGCACGATCTATTGAGCTGTTTGGAATAATTATAAGTGTTGACAGAGTAAGTGGAAAGAAAGTATTTTCTCTTGTCTTTTGAGGAGTCCAAGACAAGGGTATATAATCCAAAAATTAAACTTATGTCATTCAACTGTGAGGTCAAGAAGCAATTCTTCACATAAAGAGAAGTACAAATCTTGAAGTCTTTCCCCCAAAAATCTGCTGAAGCTAGTTCAATGGAAAATTTCAAAACTGCAATTCATTGATTTTTGTTAAACAATTTATTAAAGGGTTTGGAGCCAAGACAATTAGCTGAATAACAAAGTGTGGAGCTGGATGAACACAACAGGCCAAGCAGCATCATAGGATCAGGAAAGCTTGACGTTTCGGGCCTAGACCCTAACCCTAAACCTATCGCATTTTCTGATGAACGATCTAGGCCCGAAACGTCAAGCCTTCCTGCTCCTATGATGCTGCTTAGCCTGCTGTGTTCATCCAGCTCCACACCCTGTTATCTCGGATTCTCCAGCATCTGCAGTTCCTATTATCTCTGATACAATTAGCTGGAGTTAAGATAGAATCAGTCAAGATATAATTGGAAAGTGGAATAAGTTTGAAGAGCTGAATGGCTTATTCTTGTTCCTGTGTTATTGTTCTGCAACATGATCAGTCAAGGCTGCTGTGAGTTGCATCCAATGGCTTTGATGCCCAGTCAAAGTATTCATGATGAAACCTACATCTGAGGACCTTTAGAGATTTCATAACAGAAGACCCTGAAATGACTACAATGGACAAATGGTCAATTGATCATGCAATATTGCCAAGATGCAAGACTGGCAATTCCTCAATAGACTGCAAAACTACACAGCCTGGTGGGGACTCTTTCAAATTAGTCTATTAACTGGAAATGCTGAGTTTTCAAAATTTACTTGAAGACAGGCTCTGGGAGCTTTGAATTTGTAGGCTCAGCAGGCATGGAGATCTTGAGCTGACTCTTCAGTAAGCAAACTGCATCTCTTGCAATTCTATCCGTACTTGTTCGTCACTTGTATTTGTGCCTATGGTAGCAGTAGTTAGCCACCTTTCCACATTAATTGTTATGTACATAGATGAGGCACGTATTTTACATAAACAAACACACTTCTGAGGGCATAAATAAGGCATATTCTAACCTTCAGTGAAGTATGACTGAACTTGAACAAAGTTATGCTGGTATGGCTGTAATAGATTCAACAACTGATAGCTTAAGGCATAAATAGATCATTCCTCAGAAAGTAAACTAACTGCAAGAAAATAAGGAGTTTAAACAAATCGTTTGAGCTAATTTTGGAGCATAATAATAGACTTTGTACCGCCATCTCTATAATAGCACTTTCTTCAATATAAAAAGAAACATGTATCAGATGCAGCAGGAGGCTTTGTGTTCAGTTAAATGCTTCCTTCTGGTTGTTATGGTACATCATGGAGAATTTTATTCAAAGCAGTACCACGCCTTCAATGAGCAGCCCACTTTATTTAGTTTTCACTTTTCCTTTTACTGTTTTGCTCGGTTTAACACTGCTGTGTAATTTTGGAGAATTGCATTGTTGTAAATATTTTAGATGCCACAGAGCAAAATTTGTCTTTTGCAAAGCTATTTGGACACAGCTTAGAAATCAATCCTTAAAATGTCAACATTTCCCTTGTGTTGTGTAACAGCGTTTTCTCATCCAGTAATGACTTACACATGTCACCTGGGAGTTCAACATATTGACTCATGATCGCATTTTTCATCTATTCTGCATTGCAAGCCTGCAAAGAAAAAGACATCCAAAATTGGATTTGTCACAATAAATTCACGTTTAAGACATAGAGGTCGATTTCAATGCCCATATGGGGATACAACGTAGTGAGAGATCACACATCGGGGAATGGCAGTGGGGAGACCAGACAATGTTTATAGCTGAGTTGCGTTAGCAGGCAGCAGGAGAATGGAGTAACAGTGATTGGATGTGTTCCTGGAAGTCTGACCAAGTGTAATTTAGTCACAAAACAGTTGATCGCATGATATGCGCAGATATTTTTGTACAAAGTAACTTCATAGAGCCACAGTGTCATAGAAGTCACAGCACAGAAAAAGGCCCTTTGGCCCATCAAGTCTGCACTGGTTAAAAACAACCACCTTACAATTCTAACCCCATTTTCCTGCATTTGGCTCATAACCTTGCATTCCTTGGAATCACAAGTGTATATCTAAATACTTCTTAAATGTTCTAAGGCTTTCTGCCTCTACCACCAGTACAAAAAGTGAATTCTTGATTCCCACTATCATTTGGGTGAAAATATTTTTCCTCACGTCACCTCTGACCCTTACTATAAATCTATGCCTGCTGATCATTGATCCTTCCACTAAGGGAATTATTTCCTCCTGTCTATCCTATTTATTCCCCCGCCCGCATAATTTTATGCATTTTAATCATGATCCCTCAGTCTCCTCTGTTCTAAGGAAAACAACCCTGTCTATTCAATCTCACTTCACAACTAAAGTTCTCTAGTCCAGGCGATATCCAGGTAAATCAGTTCTGTGTTCATTCCAGTGTAATCACATCTCTTCTATAATGTGAATTCCAGAATTGCACGCGATACTCTAGCTGTGGCGTGACCAATGTTTAATATACTTTCAGTATCACCTCCCTGCTCTTAAACACTATGCCTCAGATGATAACGGTTAGTATCCCAAATATGTTGCTAATTACCTTATCTATCTGTCCTGATACCTTAAGAGACCAGTGAATATGCTCTCTGCTCCTCGGTGCTTTCATGGTTTTGCCATTCATCGTACATTCCCTTGCTATCTTCTGCTATCCCAGCATTTCTACTCACTGATCAGGTATGGACAGATCTGTTTCATGTAATTCATGCTTCAGGATTCTGGGACTGTAGTCATGATTCAAAATTCTTTCAGACCACGTACTCTGGATATTTCAGCCTGAACTTTGACAGTACTTTAGCTTGATCCATAAAGGTTCAAAAATATTAAACTTATATTGCATAAAGTTCTGTTGATTAGACCTTGAAGCAATATTGATATCAACTCTTATCACAAGAAGCTCATGCAACATGCCCCAGCTGCAGCAGTTTCCAAACAGTTGACTGAGTGCTAGACTGCTCTAATATTTAACTGCAGAACCACACATTTGCCTAATTTTCCTTTTTCTGCATTCATGCTATGCATTTCTGAATTTTCTGCCCTTCAGTCTCAGACATTATTGATAAATTATGATAACTTTTAACACTTCTCTTTAAATATTCTTGTCATCTTCCTAGCTGCTCTGTTATAATGCTCCCTTTTAATATCTCCACTCTTCAAACTATACAAACATTAAATTATCCTCTCCTACTACTGTGCCATTCTTAGATGCATCGAGGTTTGCACCTGGATTTGCAAATCAGGTAGTGTTAAATAAAGTGCAATTTACACATGAGATTCAGGTGGCTATAGAAACATTGCCAAACCATTCAGGGCTGACTTGTAGCACTGTCTTAACATTGCTTTTTTATTTAAATCATGAAGAATCAGCAACCAGAAGTACTTTGATCACAATGCATCAGCTCTCTAGTGGGGACCTGCATGTCCACACAATATATTAGCTGACTATAGTTCTGGCTTTATCAACGTCAACATAACCCCTTAAAGATCAAAGGGGTCTTCTTTGTATTAAAACTCAGTAGATGGGAGAAATATTAAATGAATACTTTGTGTCAATTTTTACTGTGGAAAAAGACATAGAGGTGAGAGAACTCAGAAATAAATATTGATGTTTTGAAAACAGTTCACATTACAGAAGAGAAAGTGCTGGAGGTCTTACAAAATATAAAGATGGATAAATCTCCAAGGCTTGATCTAGTGTATCCCAGGATGTTACAGGAAATGAGGGAGAAATTTGCATCGCCCCTTGCAAAAATATTTGTATCATCTATAAATATGAGTGAGGTGCTGGATGACTGGAGAGTGGCTAATGTTGTGCCTTTGTTTAAGAAGGGATATAAAGAGAAGCCTGGGACTTATTGACCTGTGAGTCTGACTTCAGTGGTGGGTTAGATCATAGATCATTCCACACTGTGGAAACAGGCCCTGTAGCCTAGCAAGTCCACACTGAACCTCAGAGCATCCCACCCAGAACGCATCCCCCTATAACCCACCTAATCTACACATCCCTGAACACTAAGGGCAATTTAGCATTGTCAATCCACCTAGCCTGCACATCTTTAGACTGTGGGAGGAAACCAGAGCACCCAAAGGAAACCCACACAGACACAGGGAGAATGTGTAAATTCCACACAGACAGTCGCCTGAGGGTGGAATCAAGCCCAAGTCCCTGGTGCTGTGAGGCAACAGTGCTAACCACTGAACCACCATGCCTGTTGGAGGTGTTTCTGAAAGATATGATTTATAAGCATGTGGAGAGGCAAGGAATGATTAGGGATAGTCAGCATGGTTTTGTGCAAGAGATATCGTGTCCCACAAACTTGATTGAGCTTTTTGAGGAAGTAATCAAGAAGATTGACGACGGCTGAGCAGTAGACATTGTTTACTTGGACTTCAGTAAAGCCTTTGACAAGGTCCTAAATGATAGTCTAATTAGTAAAAGTAGATCACATTGGATTCAGGGTAAACTTGCTAATTGGATACAAAACTAGCTTAACAGCAGAAGAAATTGAGTGATGGTGGAGGATTATTTTACAAACAGGAGGTTTGTGACCAGTGGTGTTCTGCAGGGACTGGTGCTGGGTCCATTTCTGAGAATATGGAAGGAATCGTTAGTACGTTTGTGGATGACACCAAGATTGGTGATATAATGCACAGTGGAGTACTGTGAAGAAGGTTATTTAAGATTACAAACAGATCTTGATCATTTGTGTCAATGGGCTGAGGAATGGCAGATAGATTTTAATTTGGATGAGTACAAGGTATTGCACTTTGGTAAAACAAACAAGGGCAAAAACTTATACAATTATAAGTAGGGCCATGGGAAGTATTGTAAAACAGAGAGACCTAAGGGTTTAGTTCCATAATTCTTTGAAGTTTGCATCACATATAGATAGGCTGGTTAAGGAGGTATTTAACATGCTTGCCTACATAGTTCAGACCTTTGAGTATAGGAGTTGGGATGTTACGTTGAGGTTGTACAGGATGTTGGTGAGGCCTCTTCCGGAGTACTGTGTCCAGTTCTGGTTGCTCTGTGAAAGGAAGGATATTATTAAGTTGGAGAGATTCAGAAGAGATTTAGCAGGATGTTTCCAGAAATGCAGAATTTGATTTATAGGGAAAGGCTGAATAGGCTGGGTCTTTTTTCACTGGAGTGTAGGAGGTTGAGGGGCAATCTTATAGAGGTTTATAAAATCATGAGGGGTATAAATTGGTGAGTGGCTGGTGTATTTTCCCTAGGGCGAGGGATTTGAAGGCTAGCGGGCATATTTTTTTAAATCTTTCACCTCTCACCTCAAAAATATGCCTGCTAGCCTTCAAATCCCTCGCCCTAGGGAAAATACACCAGCCACTCACCAATTTATACCCCTCATGATTTTATAAACCTCTATAAGATTGCCCCTTACAATTGGGAAATCATGTTTGACAAACCTGTTGGAGTTTTTTGAAGATGCTACTAACAAAATTGATAAAGGAGAGCTAGTATACTTAGATTTTCGAAGGCTTTAGTTGATATCCTCACACAAGAGACTGTTAGAAAGGACGTATTGTACTGGCTTGGATTAATAATTGGTAAATAGACAGAAAACAGAGAGTACGAATAAATGGGTCACTCTCGCATTGGCAGACTGTGACTAGTGTGATACCACAAGGGTTAATACTTGGGCCCCAGCTGTTCAGAATATACATCAATGATTTAGAAGTGGGTACCAAATGTAATACTTCCAAATTTGCAGATGATACAAAGATAAGTAGGAATGTGTGTTGTGAGGAAGATGCAAAGTGGTTTCAGGAGGATTTGAAGAGGCTTTGTGAATGAACAAGAACATGGCAAATGGAATATAATGTGGAAAAACGCGAGGTTTATCAGCTTGGGTAGGATAAACAGATGTGGAGAATATTTTTTAACTTGTAAGAGATAGGAAAGTGTAGATATACAAAGACACCTAGTTGAACTTGTCATGAATTACAGGTCTAATATGCAATTGCAGCAAGCCCTTGTGAAGGCTGATGGCATGCTAGCCTTTATTGCACATGGATGAGTGCAGGAGTAGTGAAGCTTTGCTTCAATTGTATAAGAAATTGGGTCGACTCTGGTTGAACTACAGTGTGAAGTTTTGGTCTCCTTATCTCAAGAAATATATTAGTACCACAGAGGAGTACAGCAAAGTTTTATCGGACTTATTTCTGGGATGGTGGGATTGTCCTATGAAGAGAGATTGGGAAAATTGGCTCTGTATTTTCTAGAATTGCTCAGCACCAAGCAGCACCTCAGGGCATAATCTATGGCCACATCCTCAAGGACATTAGCTTCTGATACTTACCAACACCTCAAGGACATCATGGCACCTCTCTGATTCACTTTCAGGCCTCTTAGAGAAAACAGATCTGCTTTGCAGGGCACACCAACAACTAGCATCAAATGACTGCTGCAGGGTCACCTTCACGTAGGACCAGGCAGCAGCTCACAGAATTGACCAGGCTGTATCTCAGGGATGCCTTGCTTTACAATGTCTATTAGTGCAATTACACGACCACGCAGCTTGACTTGCTGGTCAGCAGTCCTGATTCAAGGTGCTGTGCATGCTATCATATGGTACCATGCTACATCAGTCTCATATCTGCACCATGTGCCAGCAGCTAACACAACAAAAACACTGCATATGCAGAACACAAGCAGCCATGTCTCAAAGTCTTCAGAGAGTGGTCCTCCTTAAAATCCATCAGTCAGAGGTCCTGGTAAAATACATTAAGGGCAACCTCAGATACCATACCAGGGGATTGGCTGTGGTTAGACTGAGGAGATCTCTATCAGGGGATCCATGCCTCTACAACCCAGGGACAGGGTCAGGGTCAGTCCTGTGGCTCCATAGCTGCTAGGGTCAGCGAGATGTGCGGCCTCCAGTCAGGGGTCTGGACACGTTGCCTGGGGCTCTCCAGTTAGGTTACTCATGGTGGGGTGGACCACAGTCAGTACGTTGGATGTGTACACAGAAAGTTTAGAGGAAAGGGGATGTAGTGGGGGGAACGGAGGAACACAGGAAGGCTGCTGCCACGAAAAAGGAGACTAATCTTCAGACTAGGGACTGCAGGTTAAGAAGACCGGGGGATAACAATTATGAAAGGAGGTAACTGCATTTACTAAGCGGTGGAGGGGTATCTGGACAGAGAAATGCATGGAGTTGGGTGGGAGGAGGTCATATGGGAGGGTGTTTGTCCGTGGTTTGGAGAATCCCAGCTTCAAGGGGGGAGGCAACAGCGTAAGTACTTGGCATGGCCAACTCACAAGGCAAGAGTCCGTAGCCCACTGAAAGTGAGGTTACTGTGAGAGTTACAGAGGAATAAAGCATGGTACTTACTCAGTTGGAGAGACATGGATGTCTCAGTATCCCTAAGGGAACAGCTCCAGTTTTCTCCTGTGAGAGATAGGATTTTCTTCTCACAGGGGCTAGGACCCTAACGTCAGGCACCTGTCCACCTATCTGGGCCCTTTCCAACTCACTGTGGGTGGCTTGCTCCTGAAAGAGAGCAAGAAAGGGATTGAGTGGTCTGAAGGTGGGTGTCTTGGCTGCTGCTGCTGCTGGAGGTAGGGGGAAGTTGTTGAAATGTTCAGAAACAGTGATTAGGTAGTGCAGAGAACATGCAGGTTGGTGGTGTGAGAGATTGGGGGTCAGTGAGAGCTGCTGAGAAGAAGATGGTGCAGGCAATAGTGAGAGTGGCAGAGCATCAGCCTTTGTGGGAGGTAGGTGAAGCAACAAAGGTAGAGTGAATGAGAGGTGGCAGAGAGAAGAGTGTGGCACATACCCTGTTGAAGCAAAGAGGTTCAATGATTTCCTTATGGTAATACTGACCATATGTCCAGAATGTGGAGACTATTCTAACCCAGTTGACGATCTCGGACTCGGCTGCCAGGGTCTGGTTGTGCGGTCTTCTTGGTCCTCCGGGAAGAGACTGATCTCCTTTGTATCATGCTCTTTGACCAGGGCTTCCAGGTCTCTGTTGGAGAATTACAGCAGTTTCTCCCCCTTCTTTGACATGCTCACATCTGTCTATCGAAAAGCAGGCTAGCTTCAGAATTTCAGAGGCCATCTTGATGTGCAATGGCCTTTTAAAGAAGATGTGGGCACCAGGAATGCTGCTGTGTTGGCGGAGAGCTATTGAAAGGCAATTTGTTCTGCAATCAGTATGTGATAACGTGGGGCTAGAATCAGACATGAGGGATGCAATGGGGGCAGGGTAGGTAGTGAATAAAGTGAGTTTGGTAAGATACAGCAAGACATTTTTCGGGCGTGAAACCCTCCAAAAAACTTGACGAAACTTGCACTCAGGCAAAAAAATGTGAGGGGTTTGGGCCCGAAACGTCAAGTTTTCCTGCTCCCATGATGCTGCTTGACCTGCTGTGTTCATCCAGCCCCATGCTTGTTATCTCGGATTCTCCAGCATCTGCAGTACCTTTTATCTCTGAAATTAAGCCCTACAACTTTACAGCGATCTCAAATTTCTTCCACAGAAAATTTTGAGTTCACTTTTAGATTACCCTATGACTCTTTGGCTGCTTGAATTAATTAAATATTTGGAATGGCTCACACATCCTTCCTCCACGTATGCAGTTCCCAGAAGCAGCCCACTGTATCTGTGTGTAATTTGCCATTCATATGAGATTGTCTTTAGGCTGAGACAGTAAACCAAGATCCAGGCTGCCTCCTCATGTGAATATAAACAGTGCCTTGGCAATAAAAATGTCAAAGATAGCATTAAACTCAAAGAAAGGGCATATAATTGTGTGAAGATTGGTTGTAGATTAAAAGATTGAACAGAATATGAAAAAAAGCGAAGAATTACTGAATGGTTTTGAAAAATAGACAAATTAAAGTATGAGAGAAAGTCAGCCAGAAATATAAAACAGATTGGAAAAGTTCCTTCAGATACTTAAAAAGGAAATAGTTAACAAAATAAGTGTTGGTGCTACTGAAAATTAGTCAGCGAATTAGTCATGAAAAATAAAGAGATGGCAGAGGAATTAAACAAATATTTGCATTGTTCTTCACTAGGTAGGATATAATTAACAAAGCTGTAAATCAGGAACTGAAAGGGAGGAATTTAAGAAAATTACAATTACCAGAGAAGTGGTACTGAGCACATTGTTAGCATTGTGAGTTGACAAGTCTCCAGGTCCTGATGGATTTTGTCTTAGCGTCTTAAAAGAAGTAGTTAGTGAGGTAGTTGATGCATTGGTTTTAATTTTCCAAAACTCATTATATTTGGTGAAGGGGGTTAAAATCGTTTCAGAGATAGTAGGAACTGCAGATGCTGGAGAATCTGAGATAACAAGGTGTGTCTAGGCCCGAAATGTCAGCCTTCCCACTCCTCTGATGCTGCTTGGCCTGCTGTGTTCATCCAGCTCTACACCTTATTATCTCACATTTGGTGAAGGTTCCTTGAAATCGGAAAATAGTGAATGCAACTATTTTGTTCAAAAAGTGAGGGAGGCAGAGCATTGGAAACTACAGGCCAGTTAACTTAACATCTATCAGAGGGGAAATGTTTGAAACTATTATTAAAGACATTATAACAGGGCACTTGGATAAATTCAAGATAGTCAGGCAGAACCAACATGGTTTTGTCAAAGGGTAATGATATTTAGTTAATTCATCAGAGTCCTTTGAAGAAGTAACTTCTGCTATGGATAAAAGTGAATAAGTGAATGTAATGTATAAGTATATGTAGATTTCCAATAGACGTTTGATAAGGTGTCACATCAAACAGTATCGTAGAAAATAAAAGCTGATGGTATAGACGGTAATATATTGGCAGGGATAGAAGGTTGACTGGCTAACAGAAAGCAGATAGTAGGAATTAATAGGTCTTTTACATGCTGGCAGGACGCCATAAGTGGTGTGCCTCAAGTGTTGGTGCTGGGGTCTCAACCCTTTTACAATTTATACAAAAGATTGGGAATGTAGGAACAGGAGTGGGCCATTCAGCCCCTTCAGCTTGCTCTGCCATTCAAGAATATCATGGCTGATCTGTGGCCTAACTTCATATTCCTGTCTTGGGCCCATATCCTTTGATACTCTTAATAAATTTCATCCACCTTAGAATTAAATTTAACATTGAATTAACATTGCCCACTGTTTGGGAAAGAGAGTTCCAAACCTCCACGACTCTTTGCATGTAGGAGTTCTTCCTAACATCTCTTCTGAATGGCCTGGCCCTAATTCTTAGGTTATGCCCCCTGGTTTTAGAATCTTTGACCAGTGGAATTAGTTTATCTTTATCTATCCTGTCTTTCCCTTTTAATATTCTGAAAGCTTCATTTGGATCAACCCTTAATCTTCTAAATTCTAGAGAATACAGGCCCAATTTGTCTAATCTGTCCTATTAACTAAACCCCTGAAGTCCAGGTATCATCCTTACAAACCTGCGTTTGAACTACTTCCAGGGCCAAAGCATCCTTCCTAAAGTGAATGAAGGAACCAAAGGCACGGTAGCTAAATTTGCTCATGACACAAACATAGGTAGGAATGCGTGAGACAACACAGTGTGGAGCTGGAGGAGCACAGCAGGCCAGGCAGCATCAGAGGAACAGGAAAGTTAATGTTTTGGGCCGGAAGCCTTATTGTGTTGTGAAGAGGATGTAGCTAGGTTAAAGGAGTGTTCAAAAATCTAGCAAAAATGGAGTATAATGTGGGAAAATGTGAAATTGTCCATTTTGGCAGAAAGAACAAAATAAAGCATGTTATTTAAATGGTGAGAAATTGCAGAGCTCTGACATGCAGAGAGATTTGGGTGTCCTAGCCCATGAGTTGCAGAAGGTTAGTACACAGGTACAGCAAGTAAACAGGAAAGCTAATAGAATGGTATGTTTTATTGTGACGGGGATTGAATGCAAGAGTAGGGAGGTTATATTTCAGTTATACAGGACATTTGTGAGATTGCATCTAGAGCACCGTGTATAATGCTAGTCATTGTACTTACAGAAGGATGTTTATGCATTAGAAACAGTTTGGAATATACTTACTTGTCTAATACCTCAAATGAGTGGATTACCTTATGAGGAAAGGCTAGACAGATTGGTCCTTTATTTTCTGGAGTTTATAAGAGATTTAATTGAAGCACATAAGATCCTGAGGGGACTTGACCGAATGGATGTTGAGAGGATGTTTCCTGTTTGGGAGAATCTAGAACTAGGGGACAGGGCTTTAAAATAAAGAGGCACCCATTCAAGACAGAGATGAGGTTTTCTTTTGCTTTCAAAGGATTGTGACTCTTTGTTATTCCCTTTTGCAAAGTGCAGCGGATGTTGAATCATTAAATATTTTGAAGGCAGAGTTAGATAGATTCTTGATTGTCAAAGGGATGAAAGGTTATTGGGGATGCACAACAATGTAGACTTGAGATTAAAATCAGAGCAGATATGGTCTTATTTGGCTCTAAGGGCCAAATGGCCTATTTTTGTTCCTTGAACAGAAGATGCTGGAAATCAGAAACAAAAACAGCAATTTCTGGAAAAACCTAGCAAGTCTGGTAGCATCTATGCATAGAAAGCAGAATGGTCCAGTGACTCTCCTTCAAAACAGAACCATTCCAAGGAAGAGTTACCAGACCTGTAACATTAACTGTGCTTTCTCTCCACAGATACTGCCAAACCCACTGAGTTTTTCCAGCAATTACTGTTTTTGTCACTCTTGTTCCTTGTTTGTATTCATCAAGGAAGAGCTGTGGAGTTCTCTCTGGTCTCCAAACCAACATTTATCAGCATTGCTAAACCAGGTTATCTGGTCATTGTTCCACTGCTATTTGTTGGACCCTGCCATGCACAAAGTGGCTGATGTGTTTCCTATTAAAAAAAGGAGGTTGCACTTCACAAGGACTTCCCAGGAACTTAATGGTTATGTGTGATTTAATGCACTGAATACTAATTGTATCAGAGGCAATGTATTGATTTTTTTGTTCTGTTATATAACTACAATCTAACTTGGGAGTTCAGGCAAAAGCTTGTACATTGGTTCTGCTGCATGTTCCTACCACAGCAGTAAAATTTTGAGATATTTGCCCAGTTATGCAGTGTTCCTAACTGGACTGAGTACAGTGGCTACAAGAGCTGGTCCCTTGCCTCCTGACTCCACAGAGCCTGTTCTCTACCTACCAGGTACAATTCAGGGGTATGATGGATGGCTGCAGATCCAACAACACTCAAGGAACTTGACAATAACCGGGACAAAGCAGCCCACTTAATTGACACCTTATCCGCAAGTATCTGCTCCCTCCACCACAAACACTCAGTAGCAGTGGTGTGCACAATCTACAAGATGCACTGCAGGAGTGCAACAATGCTCATTAGGTAGCACCATTTCCATCCACAACCACTTCCACTCAAAAGGACAAGGTCTGTAAATACTTGGAAACATCACCTCCTGTAATTTCCCCTCAAAGTTATATACCATCCTGACTTGAAAATATATCACTCTTCCTTCAGTGTTACTGTGTCAAAATTCTGGAACTTTCTTCCTAACGGCATTGTGGGTATACCTACAGCAGATGGACTGCAGAGGTTTAGGGAGGCTGCTCAGGAAGGCAGGAAGAAGGCTCTGCTTTCTTAAGCGCAACTAGGGATGGGCATTAAATGCTGCTTTAGCCAGCTGTACCCACATCCCATGTATGATTAAACTGAAGTAATAATCTCACACTCCTAGTGTGGACTTTTAAACCCTGGAGATCACATTGCAGGAAATTGCAAATGAATAGGAAAATAGGAACAGGAGAGCAGTCCATTGAGGGCATCGAACCTGCCTCACCATTCCATACTGACATGGCTGACCAGGCATTTCAAAACCTTTTACTCACCCCAGCCCCATCATCCTGCACACCACTGATAATCGGAAATCCATCAATCTCTACCTTAAACATGCTTGAGGACTGAATTTCCACAGCCCTCTCTGGTACAGAATTCAAAGGTTTGCAACCTCCTGAGTAAAATAAAACCTCATCTCAGACCGAAGTAGTATCCCTCTTATTTTAAATTGTGCCACTTCCCCACAGCTCCTCCCAACCCCCACCTCTCAGGTTGTAGACTCCAGAAGGGGGAAGCATCTTAACTGCATCTACCCTGTCTGTCCCTTTTGATCATTTGTGAGTTTCAACAGGAACAGCACTTATTTTTCAAAACTCGAGAGAATATAGGCCCAGTTTGTGCAATCTCTCTTCATAGATCAGTCTCGCCATCCAGGGAACAAGTCTAGTGAACATTCATTACATGCTGTCTATGGTAATAATATATTTCCTGAGATAAGAAGATCAAAACTTCACACAAGGCTCCACGTGTGGTCTAAACAAGCTCCAATACAATTGAAGCAAAACTTCATTATTCCCATACTCAAATCTTTTTGCTATAAAGGCTGACTCCCCATGGTTTTCGATTCTGGAGCGTGAATTTAGAAAATTAGTTTTTTCTTCGATAGAGACAGAGTTGAATTTGGTGTCTTTGTTACATAATTCAGCTCTCTAAGTCCATAGGGCTAAAAAATATGAATAATTTTTTTGAGAAAGGGAGTTACATTTTGCAAGCTGCTTGCACCATTATTGTCGAAGCAGGCTGCTCATAAATCTTTGCTGCCTACTTAGGCCTAATTCAGTCTTAATACTCGTATACTCCGTCTAGCCTCACACACCTTCCAATGATGCCAGTCATACTCTTAAATCCAACAGCATCCACATACTTCCTAAGCAAGGCACTTCACAAAAACAGAGTACAATAAAATCACTGATTATCTTCCCTCTCTCCTTCAGGACATAGTTGCTCACAACTGCAGTGAACAAAGTCAATTTAGCAGGGACAGACACACCTTGATTCCTTGCAATCGTTGGAAAAGATGATGCCGCACACCTTTGGGACTAACTGTGATAGGGTCTGCAGAACATAAATAGGAGCAGAAATAAGTTTTTTGATCTGTCAAACATGCTCCATCATTTAACAACATCCTGGATGTTCTGATTGTAGCCCTAACTCTCCTTTTGTTTGCCACCATCACCTTTCACCTCCTTTTGGATCGAAAATCTGCTGAACTTCACTTTAACATTTTTGGAAACCCAATGTTTTGACTGCTCTCTGGGTAGAGTCTTCCAAAGATTAATGATCATCAGAGAGAAAAATCTTTTCTTCATTTCTACCTTAAATGGGAGAGGTGGTATTTTGATTTTATGACCCCCAGTTCTACCCGTGAGCGAAAACGTAACCTTGGCATGTACCTTGTCATATGCTTTTAAAAACTTACGTATTTCAAGAAGACCGCTTCTCTTTCTTCTTAATTCTAAAAAACATAGGCCCAACCTATTCAATTTTCTCACTAGACAACACCTTCACCTCAGAATTACAGCACAACCAGCCTCTCTGTGTTAAAATACTCCATCTGCAGGTTGTTCAAATACAAAACCCTTGTCTGAACATCCTTCCATCCAATTTATTTCTCCTTAAATAAAGAGACAAAGACTGGATCCAGGGTTCCAAGAGCTGTTTCACCAATGCCCTATGCAATTGTAACAAGACTTCCCTACTTGTATACCCTTTGCCATTACGGCCAACATTTTGTCAGAACAGTGAATGGTTCCTAGGAGTCACATGGCAACTCTTGTGGATTGAGTCAATTGTGGCGCTAGACTGTATTTATTTTAGGAAGAAATCACATGAGACTGTTTTGAAATTCATTGAAGACTTCCAAAAATAAACAGAAACCCCTAGACAATGCGGTCTGGATCTGTGAGAAGATCTTCCTAGCTCACCACATCCTGACAATGAAAACCGTCTAAACTGATGACTGAGAGAAAATTAATTACCTTGACTATAAACAGTTGATGGGTCTGCTACTTAATATGGAAGCATAATGGGACAGTTTTGGGATAAAAGACATTTTTGGCTTTGATCTGTTAGAAGAACCTGTGACATACCCATTTGGCAAAACTCCAAGAAGAAATCTGAGAGACACAATTGCCAAGAACGGATTCTCAACAAGATGATTGTGAAGGCAAAACAATGAAAGACTGATATACTGAACCAGGCAACATGCCTTCCTTCATTGCTTAGACCTTTGAGTATGGGAGTTGAGACGTCATGTTGAGGTTGTACTGGACATTGATGAGGCCTCTTCTGGAATATTGTGTCCAGTTCTGGTTGCCCTGTTATATGAAGGATAGTATTAAGCTGAAGAGGGTTCAGAAGAGATATACCAGGATGTTGCCAAGAGAAAGGGGGGTTTGAGTTATAAGGAGAGGCTGGATAGGCTGGAAATATTTTTCACTGGAGTGTAGCAGGTTGAAGGATGACCTTGTAGAGTTAATAAAATCATGAGAGTATAGATAAGATAAATGGCAGGTGTGTTTTCCTAGGGTGGGGGATTTCAAGACGAGTGGCATATTTTTAAGGTGAGAAGAGGAAGATTTAATAAAGAAACAAAGGGCAACCTTTTTTATACAGTGAGTGGTTCCTGTGTGGATTGAACTTTCAGGGGAAGTGGTGGATGTGGGTACAGTCACAATGTTTGAAAGATATTTGGATAAGTACACGAATAAGAAATGTTTGGTGGGATATGGATCAAGCATAGGCAATTGGGACTAGTTCAGTTTGGGATTATGGTCAGCGTGGGCTGGTTATACCGAAGGGTCTGTTGCTGTGTTGTATGACTCTATGGCTCCAAAACTTTCAGTGCCGTAAAAGTGAAACAAAGAAGCCTCCACACTCTTCTAGAACCTGTTCTGGTCGGTCCATCCAGAGAAGCAACTTGCAATTATCCCACCACAAAAAACATTGTAACTGCTAAATTCTGACTTTGAGTTTTTAATTCCTTCATGTTAGAAAGAGAAATCTCAAAATATAAGAGCCCTGTAATGACGACAAACAGATGTTAGTTCCATCTTAAAAATATACATAACTGTTCTTCAACTTTGTATCTGCATTTCAATTGGTAATTATATCACTGTTTGCTAAATAACTTTCAACAATGGTTATGTAATAAACTAACCTTCATCATGTTTAAGAGTAAAGCTTTGCTCTTGATTATTTGTAAATTACAATACTGTAAAAAGTAAAGAAAAAGTGAATAAATGAGTTATATATGTTCCCATTTTGTTTACTACTCTATAGACAGGCCTGGTGTGGTGACTACATGGTGACTATGCCTTCCTAACTATTTGCTGTATCTGCATAATAACTTTTTGTGATTCATGGCAATACACTGAGATCTCCCTGATAACATCATTTAGCATCCCTCCTTGTTTAAATAGTATTCTGTTTTTCTAATTTTCCTAACAAAGTGGACAACCTTTCATTTTTCCACATTATACTTTATCTGCCAAATTTCCGCTCACTGATTTATGTAAATCTAATTGCAGACTATTTGTGTCCTCCTCACAACTTGCTTTTGACCTGATTTTAAAATTCTCAGCATTGTTTCCAAATCCGTCCATTGACCTTATCTCATCTGTGCAATTGCCTCCACACCTACAATCTCCAAGATATCTGCACTGAAGTATTACTGACAAAAACACACTTTGTTGATGCTTTTCACCTTGAACTTAAAACAACAGCCAGCAAAAAAATGCTAAAGTAAAGGAAAATGTTTATACTGTACGATAGATTGGCAAGTGGACTCAAATTGGTACAGGTAAATTTTCACACATTTAGGATTATTTATAAAATGTCCAATTACAGAATCACATCCATAGTTGGAAATTCTTTTGTGGGTTTTTGTTACACAGGCTGGTTAGGTGCGGCCGTTGCTTGAATCAATATTCTTTGAACACCTAGATCCCAGGTTCTGTGCAACCCTCTCCGTGCATCACTGCCTCATTTAATACATTTCTTAAAGCATCTTTTAATCATCAGACCTAATATCTCCTATGACATACTTGGGTCGCTTCATTGCACTGAAGGTGCAATATAAATGCAGCTGTTGTTATTTCATTTTTATTGTCAGCAGATTCAACAACATATACTCAGTCACTTCACCCAAGTCATTAAAATACATTGTTAATATTTGAGGACCATCACTAAGCCTTGTTGCACCCACTTATCCTTATTGTTTCTAGGAAGATTGCCAATCCTCTGTCTATGTTAATATTTTACTCCCCAAACAACGTGAACGTTTGTTTTGTCTAATAACACTTTATATGACATCTAATCTAATGATTTTTCAAAATCTGAATTCTGGAGTACTGAAAATCTGGCATTAGGAGTCTAATGATGATTATGAAGCCATTGTGATTCACCAGAAAAACCCATCTGAGTCATTGATGCCCTTGAGGGAAGGAAACTACCATCCTCACCTGGTCTGGCCAACATGTAAATCCATGCACACTGCAATGTAATTGACTCTTAATTTTCTTTTGGAAAAATTAGGGATGGGCCTGGCAACCCCCACAATCTGTGAATGAGTTTTAAAAATGTTTTTCTGGGGTATTGCAAGGTAAAAAGGGACATGAAGCCTCTGAGTTGGACCTGACACCCAGTTGGAGGTTGGCAATGATGGCGTCCACCATGATCTACATCCTCTGCCATCATTTGCTGGTGTTTAGATGCAAGATTGAACTGGAAATTGGCTAGGACAATGCCCAGTCCAGGCAGAGTCATGAGCGAATCCATGGGATTCATGTCAGCTGGACATTAGGACATTGAAGGGCAAATACTCCAAGTCCATATCATTTGCAATAATTTCATCACCGATTTACATACAAAGCAAACATGCTGGTCAACAGTGATTTGCATTATGTCATTTGTCCTTGCAAATTGAACACTGGTACCTCAATGGTGGGAAATTAGCATCAAAGACTTAGAATGAGATGAATGCTGGCTAAAGCTAGCCCATTATTTCGAAGCATGCAGAGAGGTGCAGACCATCGCTTCATCTTTGATGTAAGTTTAACAATGGTCTGTACTGAATGCAATGAGAATTTGGATGTGGCTCTGGGATAAGAAAGGTGTTGGAGGGCAGCAGGCACTCCCTTTTGACGTAATATTCTATTCCCTCACCCAGTGTGGCACCTGCACCAAGTTGGTACCCACACTGAGGCTGTAGCTGAATGAACAATGGAGACACAGCCCTAATTATCAGGGTGCATCATGTCTCACTGTGTAGAGGAGTGTGCTGAGTCCTCATCTGCAGGGAATGTCACCATTGACTCTTCTGAGACCTAACAACCTTTTATACTTGTTATATTCCTAAAGTGGATCATTTCCAACAGAAGGCTTGGGTCATCCTACTGGAGGTTGTGGAAATGGTGGAGGATGATCTTCTGAATGTGGAGAGTGGTGGGATGAAAAGTGAGGACAAGAAGAACCCAGTCATTACTCTTGGAGAAAAGGGATGGTGTGTGGGCAGATGTGTGAGAAATAGATCAGACTTGGCTGAGAGCCCTACTAACCTTACTTCTTGTTTCTCTTTTATAGGATTTTTTCTAAATTCAGTCATAGGAGGTAGGCATCATTGTGTGAGCCAGCATTTGTTGTCAGCCCCTACTTGTATTTGAGAAGGTGGTGGGGATGTGCCTTCTTGAATCACTGTAGTCCATGAACTGTAGGTAGACCACAATGCTGTTAAAGCGGGAGTTCCAGGATTTTAACTCAGCAACAGTGAAGGAATAGCGTTATATTTCAAAGTCAGGATGGTAGGTGGCTTGGAGGGGAACTTGCAGAGAGTAGCATTTCCATGTATCTACTGCCCTTGTCCTCCTGGATGGTGGTGGTCGTGGATATGAAATGTGTCTTGGTGAACTTAGGTGAATTTCTGTAGTGTATCTTATAAATGGCATACATTGCTGCTACTGAGAGTCAATGGTGAAGGGAATGGATGTTTCCGGATGTGATACCAAACAAGCAAACTGTTTTGTCCTGGATGGTATCAAGCTTCTTGAGTGTTTTTGGAGATGCAATCACTCAGGCAAGTTTTGAATATTCCAACAAGCTCCTGACTTGTGCCTTGTAGGTAGTAGACAGGCTTTGGGGAGTCAAGAAGTGAGTTACTTGATGCAATATTCCTAGCATTTGACTTGGCCTTGCAGTCATCGTATTTATATAACTAGTCTAGTTCAATTTCTGGTCAATCGATAGTGGGAAAATCAGTGAGGATTATGGCTTTGAATGTTGAAGGATGGTGGTTAGGTTATTTTATGTTGGACATGGTCATTGCCTGGCATGTATGCAGGGCGAACGTTACTTGCCACTTTCAGTCAAGATTGGGTATTGTCCAGGTCTTGCTGGAGATAGACATGGACTGCTTCAGTATCTAAGGAGTCATGATTGGTGCTGACCATTATGGAATCATGTGCAAAATTCATCACTTCTAATCTCATGAAGGAAGGAAGACCATTGATGAAGCAACTGAAGATGGTTAGGCCAAGGACCCTGAGGAACTCTTACAGAGATGTCCTGGAGCTGAGATAACTGACCTCCGATAACCATAACCATCTTCCATTGTGCCTGGGCATTAAGACACTTTATAAATGAGCCTTATCACACTGCAACACCCCAGAACTCCGGAGAATAGAAGAGGAGCACCAGCATAAAGTATTTACCGACAACGGATACTCAAGAAGTTTCGTCCGCCAATGCCTACAAATGACAGTCAGAGGACGTGGTACAACAGAAGACACTAGTAACTCTACCCTACATCAAAAATATATTGGAAACGACAACCAGACTCCTTAGACAGCATAGGATCATGATTGCACATTTTCCTCTCATTCTCCATTATTTTCAGACCCTTTTTGGCACTAAGGAGGATTTGCATTATTCCCGCTTTTTACTCAAGTTTTAGGGTTGTATACTTTGAAAACATGGTGCCATGCTGAACTTGAGGCTTTATAGCAATAATTTCAGTTGAACAACATTATGACTCACTGGGGTAACGTTTCAGAAATTGAGCCTCACTATTCCGGGAGTCATCACAAAAGTTAAAGATTTTAAAAAGTATGCAAAGTTCCCTAATTTACCTGACTTTCAGACCCAGATTGATAGATAGCATAGACCAGGTTCTCTTTTATGAACTGAACAAGAATGACATTTATTACCAGTAAAGATTTTAGCTTCAGTTAAATAATTCTAAATTGTCGGCATATAACACAACTAATAAAAACGCTAATCCCCTCATAAACTCCCCTTTACAGACACATATGTGCACACATACACATGCAAGCAAACAGACAAAGAATCAAATGGATTATGGAGAGAGGGGAAAAACAATTCAGTCATCTTTGTTCCAAGATTCTGTTAATGAGATGGTCCTTATGGCTGTTCTGCTGGTCACTATGTTGCTTCAATCATCTTTCTCCAGTTGTTTCCATTGGTTTGTAACAGGCACAAGGTGGTTATTTCCCTTATTAAAAGTCTCTGACTTATCAGTTGAAAGTCACACCTTACAACAAACGTTGCAAGAGAGGTAAATTAGTTTTCTTCAGGTTTGTAGTGAGTTTTGACTTCAGAGAACAAAGAGATCACTCCTGGGCTAGGGTAGAACCAAACATTTGTCTCTCTCTCTCTTTAAACGTGTTCCCATTTCCAAGCTGTTCAATTATGTGAGAACCAAGCAGACAAAAAGGTCTCTTACATTGATAGCTGGTCCACAGATCAATCAAGTTCGTGTTGTGCTGACAAAAACTACAGCTGTACACCTCATCAGCTTCAAATTATCTGCAACTCAAACTGCAATTACTGTTTGTTCAAACAGTTGCTTACATGACGTCTGTAATAGGTGTCAGATTACTTGCATTCAAAACATTCAGCCATCCTTTCAAACATTAGCTTTCAACGCAGCTTTTTTCTCATTTCAGTTCCTAGTTTTAAAAACATAAAAGTGAAAGACAGTCTTTCCGAACATCGATTTTAATAAACTCTTCTTTTGACATCAATTTGTTTTACAGTCATTAGTTGACTTTTGTTGTTATTTTCCCAAATTTTCTAATAAGCCTTTTTTTCAACAAAGATTTTTCTTGCAATTTTCCACAATTTTTAAAACAATTGTAATAATGTTTGTTTGCTGACAATTACAATTTAAACCTTCTTGTCACTTTTCATTCTATAACTTTCAATTGAATACAAACTTTTTCCCTTTTCCACTCAGTATCTGATACTAATCACTGTATCCAGGATTACGATTCAGATTTTTTTACCTTGCAGCTTTGGTGAGACTCTATATGGCCTTTGCCAGTTTTTTTTTTCAGTATTTTTCACTGTTTCTGGTTGATTTGAGATTTCACAAGCAGGTTTAGAGCTGCTATAACTGCTGCAGCTTTCTTATCACCAGCTGCTGTTTGCACACAAAGTAACTAGTGCTGTGTGCTTTTAAGTTGCTGAATATTTAAAGAATATTTAAATATTTTCTGACTGGAGTTATTCCTTGATCCCTCTTCTTGAATGGCTGTGGCTTTTGTTCAACTACCTCCTCAGAAGAAAATCGGAGCTGCACACAGGCTTAACCCCTTCCAGTTTTGCTCTACTGTGTGCTGCCTTGTCCTGCAAGAGAGAGTCATAGAATCCCTACAGTGTAGAAGCAGGCCATCCAGTCCACAGAAACCCTTCAAAGAACATTCTACCTAACCTGCACCCCTTGACCCTATCCCTGTAACCCTGCATTTCCTACAGCCAATCAATCTAACTTGCACATCTTTGGACTGTGGGAGGAAACCAGTGCACTGAGAAGAAACCCATGCAGGCACAGGGAGATTGTGCAAACTCCACACAGACAGTCACCCAAGGCTGGAGTTGAACCCAGGTCCCTGGTGCTGTGGGGCAACAGTGCTAACCATTGCCCCACTGCACTGCTCCAAAGGTAGTGGTCATCCAGAATGTAACTACCATAGCTGAAACAGTGGGAGGGGTAGAGACTGACCACATTAGATTATGGTTAAGTGAAGTATTTGGAAGTTCCATGCAAAACCTGAGTGTTAGAGAGTTCTGCTCATTGAGTGTTGAAGATCAGTATGATTATTGATCAGTATGAGAGGTAGTTGTGTGTAGTAAATGGGAGATATTACGTGAAGGTGCTTCCCCTTACTTTAACTATTTGTGCAAAGTCGTTAGGTTTCTTGTGTCACTGCTACCCGATCCTCAAGGCTAGACTCTGGGTGTTGATCATCCTGACAATCTATCCTCACTCCTTTTTGAATGTGAAATCTCAGGGCCTCTTTGCCCCATATTCCCTGCATTTATATTGCCATTCTTCATGTCCACTAGTGCCTCAGGTGATCTATCACTGTGGATCTCTCTATCTGCCTTGGTGTTCACTTCACAATAATTTACATAAAAACAATGTTTTTCGTGTAGCTTCCTTTCAGATGCGACCTACTATTAAGGGCAACAGGTTACCTTCTGACCATATCTGCAAATGACACTGCTGTGCCCTCCTGCTCTGTGCAGGAGCCACAGGTAATATTAAGCAGTAGAAAACAGTCTGTGAGTCGCTTTGGCTCGTGCAACAACAATTTGGATGCAGTAAGTACACCAAGTTTGTAGGTTGCTCACCTCAATCTGTAGCAGTATGGCAGGTCTTGAATTGAGACTGTTACACTCAAAATATCAGCCCAATATATAACAAAAACATACTGAAAATATATTCAACTTTTATAGTCTATACCAAGAATCTTTCTTGTGCTATTGCTCCACATCACAGTATTCCACAAGCAGAGACAGCTAACAACATGTGAATATTTTAGCTGTACCTACATTAGCTCCAGGGAGGTACAAATCAGGGAGATTGAGTTGAAACTGCCACATCTTAACACCAGACATAAACCAGACAAATGGGTAGGCAGATATCTAACATGCCTGGAAGGGAATTTTAATAGCCTAGTCAATTTTCTTAAGGTTTACAAGAAATAATATTTGTTTGTCTATCCAGTCAAGAATAGAATCTAATTATATGCTACAATGTCCAACAACAGTAATCTCATTTTCTAAGGCATTTGACTTAAAGTTTGGCTTAAAACTGTGAAAAAAATATTGGCTTTCTCAAAACCATTTGTTTATCAGTATTGTGAGCTATGTTCCATTGATCATACAAATGAAGCTCTACCATGAAGGCACCTGCTGACATTCTCATTAGACAACCAGAAATCAATTGATTTAGTGCCACCATGAGACTGTTTTATCATTTCTTTGCCACACACTGACAATATTCAGACAGATGGACAACCACCATGAAGAAACATAACTCCTATGCCGAGGACGATCTGAGGGATGGTAATAAATAGAACCATTAGGTTCAGCTATTGTGATTTTATATACTGGTAATTGTGATTTCAGTGAAAGATTTCTTTGTAATTACCTGTCATAGAAGTGAAGATGTGCAGTAGAAGAAAGAGAGTTAAACTAATGTGGGATTGCTCATCGGGCTCGTTGATAAAGGTAACATTAATGCAGCATCAAGTGGAACAAAAGGTCCAGATTTGATTTTGTGGCTTGTGTTGAGATGCCTGATCTCAGCCAAAATAATGCTGTGATTGGCCTCAGTGCACTTCAGCCGAGGAGCAAAATCAGCTGGTGCTGTTGTTCCTGGTGGTTTTCCAGGGACTCCTACCAACAAATGAGTGGTCACTGGATAAGGGCAGGATTGGACTCAGTTGTAGTCACATAGCCTGCCAACACCTTGCTCCTTCATGTGTGACAATCCCAGTCCAATCCCCAGGTTTGGTTACAGCCAGTTACGGACTAAGAATATTTTGTTTAAAACTTGATATTTGTAAATCAATGCTACTCACTAAAAGAATAAAAGAACAGGATTTCATAATTTTAAGCAAATGAAAAGAAATTTAACCATACACAATTAGAAATGGAATGCAAGCTTACAATATCTATCTTATATGCTAAGATCCAGAATTAACACAAATAAATATGAATTAACTGGGCCCTGAACCTCTCCAGATGGACAACTGATTTGCTGCCATCTTCTCGGCCCTTCTCTGTTCCCCACAGTTTCTTTGAATCTTAACTCCCAGCAAATAGCATCACTTTCACTTTCAAGAACCTCTCACTCTCTCACAGGTTCCATCTCTGTCATGGACCTCCCCTTTCTATGCCACCACATTGGGCCTGTGGTTGCTGTTCGGGTACCACTCCACCACTCAGGTCAGAAATCATATGACACCAAGTTATAGTTCAACAGGTTTATTTGAAAACTCAAGATTTCGAAGCCTCACTGTAATACCTGAAGAAGGAACAAGGCTACAAAAGTCTGTGTTTTCAAATAAACCTGTTGGACTCTAACCTGGTGTCATGTTATTTCTGACCTTGTCCACACCAGTCCAACACTAGCACCTCTACATCATGTCCACCATTCAGGCGTACTCTTGTTTTAGAATTAGATTTTATTGTCATGTGTACTCATGAATAGGAATACATGAATACAGTGAAAAGTGTACAAAGCCGCCATTCCCTGGCACCATTTTGGGTACAAAGCCAGAACCTCAAAGGAAAACAGCAGAAATAAAAGAAAAGCAAAAGGTAAGATAAACATCCAGATCTCAAAGTTTAAGTCTTATCTCCATAAAGCCTTTTGGAACCACCAATGCATTCACCCAGTCCTAGCCACATCCTGAAGTCTCGGTCAGTCTGCGAGTCTTGCATTGATCACTGGGTTAAGCCGCGCGCTTGCTGCCTTCGCCACTGATCGCTGAGGTGCTTTCCCGCCGCTGCCCCCAATGCCAGCCCAGAGCACCAGGAGAATGTCCTTGCCACTGCCTCCAATTGGCGGGAGCCTGCCACTATTCCATGCATGGCCCACTCTCACTGCTGTGCTGATAGTCCTGATTAACCTGCTGCAAAAGGCTTTAAAGAGAAGGAAAATGAAAAAGCAAAGAAATAGCAGATGTTAAAAGAGAAAAAAGAAAGAAAGCGGATAAAAGAGAAAAAAGAAAGAAAGCAGATGGGAGTGGATAAGCACCAGGTTCAGGAGCCCTCACACAGACCTACTACTCCGACACCACCTTGTTCGAAAGTTTGTGTGACCAAACATTTAATATACGGAAACTAGATCAGAGCATGCACAACCTGTTATGCAACCATGCACAGAAACTCTGGGGTCTTTCAGGAAACGGAATCCTTGATATTTGCCCATAATTAAGGTAAGCTAGAGTTTTTGTGACAAATGTCTGTTTGGATTGCCTAGGAAATTTGGAAAATATTGACAAAGGGCTTATATAAGGCTTTTACACAGATCTCTTTTCAGAGCCCAAATGAGACAAAAACACTGCAAAGAAATGATGGGAGAGAAGTTAGGATTGAAGACATAAGCACATGTATAATTTCTGAAGAAGTTTTTGGTCCTGGGGCAGAGGGATAATAAGACTTCAGTTTTGAGGGTAATTGTTTTGGAGCTTAGACCAGATAAGGTGTTGCCGTGGAAAATTAAGTGGAGGAGAGTAAGAAATGAAGGTCAGCTTTGGTAAAGTAGATGGTTTGATCTGGAATTTATGGTTGTTGGAGAAGTGAGGACAGATACGCCAGCAGAGAGAACATAAAGGAATGTAAGATTTTAAAAATAATATGTTGAGGGTCAGAGTCCATAAGTGTGCGGCTAGAAAAGCATAGCAGGTCAGGCAGCATCTAAGGAGCAGGGAAGTCAGCTTTTCAGGCCAAAACCCTTTGTTGGGGAGGGGCTGGGGAGCCCCAAAATAAGTAGAGGGAGGGGTTTGGGGCTGGGGGAAGGGTAGGAGAGATATTGATAGGTGGATGCAGGTAGCGGGTATTGTGATTGGTCCGTGGGAAGGATGGAGCAGATAGGTGAATAGGAAGATGAACAGGTTAGGTTAGGTCAGGTCAGGAAGGTGAGGGAACAGAGGAGGGCTAGACATGGGATAAAACTAGGAGTGAAAGGAGATAACAAGGTGTAAAGCTGGATGAACAGAGCAGGCCAAGCAGCATCATAGGAGATGCTGCTTGGCCTGCTGTGTTCATCCAGCTCTACACCTTGTTATCTCTGATTCTCCAGCATCTGCAGTTCCTATTATCTCTAGGAGTGGAAGGATTTTGAAGTTGGTGAAATTAGCATTGAGGCCACTGGACTATAATCTCCCGAGGCAAAATATCAGGTGTTGTTCCTCCAGTTTATGTTTGGCCTCACTCTGACAGTGGAGGAGGCCAAGGATGAAGACGAGTGGGATGGAGAATTAAAATGGATGACAACTAGAAGGTCAGGTTGGTTGATGCATGCAGAGTGCAGATGCTCTGCAAACCGATCCCCGAGTCTGTGTTTGGTCTCCCTGATACAGAGGAGACCACATCAGGAGCAAGATGCAATAGAGCAGGTTGAATGAAATGCAGGTGAATCTCTGCCAGATCTGGAAGGATTGTTTTGGGCCTTGGATGGAGGTGAGGGGGGAGGTGTAGGGGCAGGTGTTGCACCTCTTGAGGTTGCAGGGAAAGGTACTGGGTGTGGTGGAGGAATTGGCAGACAGTTTAGAGCTGATGAAGGAGTCGTGAAATGAATGGTCCCTGCAGAAATCAGATGTTTTTCCTACCTACAAATCCCTACCTACATTTGTGACACAACCCACACCCTCCAGCTTTTCCAAAACTTTCAATTTCCCAGCCCTCAACACCTCCTTTTCACTATGGACTTACAGTCCCAGCACACCTGTATCCCACACACAGAGGGCTTAAAAGCCCTATGCTCCTTCATCTCCCATAGGCCCAACCAGCCCCCCTCCACTGACACTCTCATTCACTTGGCTGAACTGGTCCTTGCTCTCAACAATTTTTCCTTCAACTGCCCCTGCTACTAACCATGGACACCACATGGGCCTGCCTTTTTGTAGGATTTGTGGAACAGTCCTTCTTCGGCAACTATAGCGGCACCAGCCCTCACCTTTCTCTTCACTACATTGACAACTGCATCGGAGCGGCCTTGTGCTCCCGTGAGGAGCTCGAGCAGTTCATCAACTTCACCAACATGTTCCATGCCACCCTCAAATTCACCTGGACTATTTCTAACAACGCCTTCCCCTTCATGGACCTTTCCATATCCATCACCAGAAACTGACTCACCACCGACATCCATTTCAAACTCACTGACTCCCACAACTACTTCAACTACACCTCCTCTCATCCACCCTCCTGCAAAAATGCTATTCCATACTCCCAATTCCTCTGCCTCCGGTGCATTTGCTCCCAGGATGAGGTGCTCTACTCCAGGACGTCCTACGTAACCTCCTACTTTAGGGTCCTCTGTAATTAAGGATGACCTCAACAGCATCCCCTCCATTTCCCGCACTTCAAATCCCCTCCCCACAACAACAAGGATAGAGTTCCCTTAGTCCTCATATACCACCCCACCAACCTCCACATCCAAGGTATCATCCTCCGACAAATCCACCACCTACAATCAGACCCCACCATCAAAAAGATATTTCCTTCCCCACCCCATCTGCTTTCCGCAGGGACCGTTCATTCTGTGACTTCTTCGTCAACTCTGCAATCCCCACGAATTCCTCCACCACACCCAGTACCTTTCCCTGCAACTCCAAGAGGTGCGACATTTGCCCCCCACACCTTCCCCCTCATCTCTGTGCAAGCCCAAAGTAATCCTTCAGGATCTGGCAGAGATTCACCTGCACTTCATCCAAACTGATCTATTGAACCCATTGCTCTCGATGTGGCCTCCTCCACTGTCAGAGTGAGGCCAAATGTAAACTAGAGGAACAACACCTCATATTTTGCCTTGGGAGCTTACGCCCAATGGCCTCAGCATTGACTTCACCAGCATCAAAATCTCTCCACCGCCAGTGTTATCCCATGCCCAGGCTTCCCTTGTTCTCTCACCTCCCTGACCTGATCATCTTCCTACTCACCTATCCGCTTCACCCTTCCCACGGACCAATCCCAATACCTCCTACCTGCATCCACCTATCACCATCTGTCCTACCCTTCCCCCAACCCCACTTCCCTCCTTCTATTTATTTCTGGCCTCCCCGACCCTCCCCCTCCCCAGTCCTGACAAATAGTTTCAGACCGAATGCTGACTTTCCTGCTCCTCAGATGCTGTCTGACCTGCTGTGCTTTTCTAGCCTCACACCTATAGACACTGGCTTCCAGCATCTGCACTCCTTATTGCCTCCAATATTGGGGGACAGTATCCCATTAACATAAAATAGGCTCTAATATAACAAAGGGTACTTCAGGTTCCAAGCAATCGATTGTAATAGGGGACTCCCTGGTCAGGGGCACAGACAGATGTTTCTGTAGCTGACAGCGAGGTATCAGAAAGGGATGTGGCCTCCCTAGCGCCAGGATCATGGATATCTCTGACAACATGCAGAATTTTCTGAAAGGAGAGGGACCAGCAGGAGGTCGTTGTATACATTGGCACTAACAACATAAGAAGAGAAAAGGATGAGATTCTGAGGAGAGAATATGGGAAGTTAGGCAGGAATTTAAAAGGAAGTCCTCAAGGATAGTAATATCTGGATTACTGCTGGTGCAATGAGCTAGTGAAGGTAGGAATAGGAGGATAGAGCAGATGAATGCATGGCTGAGGAGCTGGCACAGGGAGAAGGATTCACATGTTTGGATCATTGGAACCCCTTCTGGTGTAGAAGTGATCTGTATAATGACAGATTACACCTGAATTGGAAGGGGACTAATATACTGGTGGAGAGATTGGCTAGGGCTGCTCAGGAGGACTTAAACTAGTAAGAGCCGGGGTGGTGTTGTTGGTGGTGGGACCCACCAAGGTAGTGAGGAAAGAGGTCAGTCTGAGCCTGGTACAGTTGGGAAAAGGAGTAAGTCGAACAGTCAAGGCAGGCAAGAACAAAGCAGAGAACGAGGTAGGACTGATAAATTAAACTGCATTTATTTCAATGCAAGAGGCCCAACAGGTAAGGTGGAGGAACTCAGGGCATGGATGGGAACATGGGACTGGGATATCACAGCAATTACAGAGATGTGGCTCAGGGATGGGCGGGACTGGCAGCCTGATGTTCCAGGGTATAGATGCTATAGGAAGGATGGAAAGATAGGGGGGGAAGGTGGTAGCAAGGGAGGAGTGGGAGTGGCATTTTTGATTAGGGATAACATTACGGTTGTACTTAGGGAGGATATTCCTGGGAATTGGCCCAGGGAAATTATTTTGGTGGAACTGAGAAATTAAACGCGTTGATCACATTATTAGGATTATACTATAGACCCCCCAGTAATCAGCAGGAAATTAAGAAACTAATTTATATAGAGATCTCAGTTACATGTAAGAACAATAGGGTGATTTTGGTAGGGGATTTTAACCTTCCAAACATAGACTGGGACTGCCATAGTGTTAAGGGCTTGGAAGGAAAATAATTTGTTCAGTGTGTACAAGGAAACTTTCCGATTCAGTATGTGGTTGCACCTGCTAGAAAAGGAGCAAAACTGGACCTATTCTTGGGAAATAAAGCAGGGCACGTGACGGAGGTGTTAGTGGGGAACACCTAGAAGAGTATAAAGGCAATAGGAGTATACTAAAGAGGGAAATCAGGAGGGAAAAAAAGGGACATGAGATAGCTTTGGCAAATAGGATTAAGGAGAATCCAAAAGGATTCTATAAATACATTAGAGACAAAAGGATACCTAGGGAGAGAATAGGGTTCCTTCAAGACCAGCAAGCCTGCCTATATGTGGAACTGCAGGAGACGGGGGAGATACTGAAAGTGTATTTTGCATCAGTGTTTACTTTAGAGAATGATATGGAAGACATAGAATGTGGGGAAATGAATAGCGATATCTTCAGAAATGTCCATATTACAGAGGCGGAAGTGTTCGATAGCTTAAAATGCATAAAGGTGGATAAATCCCCCAGGACCTGATCAGGTGTACCCTGGAACACTGTGGGAAGCTAGGGAAGTGAAGATATTTGTATCATGGATAGTCACAAGTGAGGTGCCAGAAGACCAGAGGTTGGCTAATGTTGTACCACTATCTAAGAAAGGTAGTAAGGAAAAACCAGGGAAATACAGAGGTGTGAGCCTGATATCAATGGTGGGTAAGTTGTTGGAGGGAATCCTGAGGGACAGGATTTACATGTACTTGGAAAGGCAAGTCTGATTAGGGACAGTCAACATGGTTTTGTACAGGGGAAAACTCACAAACTTGATTAAGGTTTTTGAAGAAGTAAAGAAGAGGATTGATGAGAGCAGAGCAGTTGATGTGATCTAAATGGGCTTCAGTGAGGTGTTCGACAAGATTCCTCATTGTAGACTCGTTAGCAAGGTTAAATCACATAGAATACAGGGAGAACTAGCCATTTCGATATAGAACTGGCTTGAATGTAGAAGGCAGAAGGTGGTGGTGGGGGGGTTGCTTTTCAGACTGGAGGCCCGTGACCAGTTGTGTGCCGCAAGGATCAGTGCTGAGTCCACTGCCTGTCATCATTTACATAAATGATTTGGCTATGAATATAGGAGGTATGGTTAGTACATTTGCAGATGATACCAAAGTTGGAGATGTAGTGGACAGTGAAGAAGGTTACCTTAGAGTACAATGGGATCTTGATCAGTTGGGCCAATGGGTCCAGAAGTGGCGGGTGGTGGAGTTTAATTTCGATAAATGTGAGGTGCTGCATTTTGGAAAAGCAAATCAGAGCAGGAGTTATACATTCAATGATAAGGTCCTGGGGAGTGTTGTTGAACAAAGAGACCTTGAAGTGCAGGTTTATAGTTACTTGAAAGTAGATTCGCAGGTAGGCAAGATAGTGAAGAAGGTGTTTGGTATGCTTGCCCTTATTGGTCAGTGCATTGAATATAGGATTTGAAACATCATGTTACGGCTGTACAGGACATTGGCTAGGCTGCTTTTGGAATATTGCATTCACTTCTGGTCTCCCTGCCATAGGAAGGATGTTGTGAAACATGAAAGGGTTCAGAAAAGAGATACAAAAGTGTTGCCAGGGTTGGAGGGTTAAGCTGTAGGGAAAGGCTGAATAGGCTGGAACCATTTTCCCTGCAGCGTCGGTGGCTGAGGGATGGCTTTACAGAGATTTAGGAAATCATGAGGGACATGGACAGGGTAAGTAGACAAGGTCTTTTTCCCAGGGTGGGGGTGTCCAAAACTCGAGGGCTCAAGGTTTAAGGTGAGAGGTGAAAGATTTAAAAGAGACCTAAGGGGAAACATATTCATGCAGAGGGTTGCGCATATATGAAATGAGCCGCCAGAGGAAGTGGTGGAGGCTTGTACAATTACAACATTTAAAAGGCATCTGGATGGAAATATGAATAGGAAGGGTTTACAGGGATATGGGCCAAAAGGGACCAGATTATCTGTTAGGATATCTGTTTGGCCTGGATGAGTTGGTCTATTTCTGTGCTGTCCACCTCTACGGCTCTAAGAGGACTTATTTAGGTAAGGCGCCGAAAAATAACTTCACATCATTTAAGCCTAGATTTTCCATTTTGAAGTTAACGTATTTCATTGAATGCCTTAGCTGGCATCATGTCACCTAATGCCAGGGGTGAGTTATCTCACACAACTTCATGCTTCAATCCTCATTATTTACATGAGACATTGTGCGAGTTGGTCAGTGAGTCACATTGGGGAAAGCAAGCTCACCATTGGCAGAACATTTCGGGACCAAATGTTCTGGTGTCATGTTTAAAGACCAGCTGAACATCACTTCACTGGCTGCAAGCCAGGAACTTGCAAGGAGCCTGAGGTGGCCACTATCAGGAGCCTAGAAAGCCTTGCCAAGAAGATGAACCTATCTACCAAGTCTCCTTGTTGTGACCTTGGACAAAACCACCAAGAGAAGGCCGATCCTGTTTCTGGGGGTTTGGAGCCAGGAGGCCATCCCATCAGTCCATTGAGCTTGGGAGAAGGTCACAGCGCAGGTCAGTGTAACATACTCCCCCACAAAGTGGATAGAGGAGTTGGATATTATTTAAATGGAGCAAGACAGCATGAAGCTATGGAACAGAGGGATTTGGGAGTCCCCTTTCATGAATCGCAAGAAGCTAGCATCCTTGTTGGGACTTTCCTCGGAACCTTCATCTTGTGTCAAAGGATATGGCAGCAATGAGATGGCTAGATACCATTGGCAAATAGAGAAGGTGAAGTGTGTAGTAAATGTAGCTTGTTCCTTTGCTGGTTGGCCTAAGAAATCTCACTCTGTCCCTCTTTCAAGCAGGTTGGAATTGGATGATTTAAGAAAAGAAAAATTTATAGTCAACCATTTAGACATGTCCTGATACACCTCCAGGGCATGTGGGATTTAAATGTGGTTCAGAGATAAGGATACTGCCACTGCAGCACAAAACCTGAGTCTGAGCTGATGTGATGTTGAAGTATGAATTTGTTGACTATTCACTGAACTTCAGACTTCTGCAGTCGTCCTTTAAAAGTCCTCCCATTCTAACCCTGAACTCCATCCACTTTTGAGGAGAACAGTTACTTCCCCACTTTAGGTGCTGCTTTGCTCATGTTGAAAACGTATTGGGCAGATGATATTTGAATGCACCCAATAAAATTTAGAATTTGTGCTTACTGCAGTAACCTACAGGATCTACTTGAGATACACGGTATCCTCCCGACCCATGATATCTTTCACCTTCCCGACTGTATTACAATTCCTGTTTCCCTGATACTTGTTACCTCTGGCCTCAATAGTTCTGGATGGTCCTAAGAGCTCCCTAGATAACATAGGAACCACCAAACTATCTGACCGTGTCCCAATCCCGAGAGAGACTTTGCAGGACAGCTGCAGCTGACCATGGCCCATCCTCTGGACTGAATTTGTTGAATAACCCTGACTGACTGACTATAACTAGGCCCAGATTTATTTTTGTTTGATTTCCAGGACTGACTGAAATAGTGCCAGTTCCTGGACTTGGACCACCTGACTGGCCAGGACCGATCCTTCGGTGTAGAACATATGAACGCAGTGGTGGTAACCTCTGATCTACAACTGTCTCTGGCCCTGATGTAATGGGGGCAGTGGCAGGAAGGCAGCAGGTTCCCCCCCCCTCCCCTCCCTTCCCTGATTAATTACCCCCACTGGCAAACTTGCCTCTGGGTGGCATTAAATTTTGCCCTCAGTTCCAGAGGTTTCTATGGTTGCTAAATAAGATGCAAAATGGCTGCAACCAAACTCAGGTGGAGTAAGTATATCTGAACATGCAGGATCTACTTGTGAGTGATGTGATTCTCTTCAAGGGCGATTTCATTAATTGGGCACTTTCACAGTACAGGATGAAGTCATCTGTATTCATTGCACCCTGTATGTGAAATTCGTGCAGTTCCCAACTGTGTGGGATACAATTCCTAGTCATTGCAGATTGAAGACAGCCATCTCGGTGAAGGAGAACGAATCACAGGAGACCTGAGAAGTGGCACTTGTGGGCCACAATTCACAGACTCACCAAGAACTCATAGATTGCATAAGGCAAAGGAACATCTCACCTTCAATTGGAAACATGCCCCAACATGATCTTATAAGCAATGCTGTCCTTTTTAAGTAGTGTGTGGGTAGGAGCACAAGATATCAATAATCATACAGCACTTACAATCTCTTATTGTTTTTGCACAACAGTACATGTGCTGCATTAATTTGAATAAGGTCCCTATGTCAAAGGTCTATATTGAGGTATTCTGTATTCCACTGTATGAAGGATTGTGCTTAGCTGTCATTGTGAGTGGTGTGAATGTTTGCTCTGTTAACAAAGGATCATTGCTATTGCTGTGATGTAACAAAGTAGCATAGAAGGAGGAGAAACAGATGAACCAGCAAGCCCAGGGTCAGCAGCAACCTCCAGCAGATGCCAAACAGCCTCCACTTGAAGTGCTTGCAGTCAAAGTTCTCCTCAGGCAAAAGCCCAGTGCCTATCATCCTCAATGTCATTTCCACATGAGCTAGGCTCAGTGAAGCTGTTAACTGAGGATGTCCTGAGATAATGCCACAGAACTATGCCCATTCCTGGAGTAGGAAGGATGGAATGAATGTGTGGCCATTCAGTCCCAGCGACCATCAAGTTAACAGCTTAGCTAAACTTTAGTGCAACTGGCTGCCTCTGAAGACTCACTTGGGACCAGTGTGGGATCTCACAATCCTCCATCCACAAATGTATTAAGCCTGCTCTTAATGCAACTTGTGCCTTATCACACACTGTACCTAGTTTCCCCATGACAAGGTCAGTGCTGCAGTCTGGGCAGTAGGCTTTGCCATTGTAGCTGGCATCCTCCAGATACATGATGCTGTATACTGTATGCACTTAGCATTGAGAGGGCCATATCTTAACACAGTTGAGTTCATCAATCAAAAAGGGTTCCATTCTATGAGTTTTCAAAGCCATTTGTGTTCATCAGTATCACATCTTAGACTTCTGTGCCAGGTACTTTGGCCTCTGCCATATGTCCTTGGGAACTCTCTTGTTCCTGCTGCATTTGAGGGTCCAGATGCCTTGCCAAGATGATAACTGGGGAATATGGGCTATCCTCTGTCACTATCACTAATCATTCCGCTGTGCAATCCCCTGACTGAAGACAAGGGTATATACAATGAGAGTCCATTCTTGACATGGGCCATTGTGGAGCAAACAACCGGTCTGCTGAACATGAGTTTCTCTTCTTTGGATCAGACTAGGGGTGCCATGCAATCCACTCCTTCACTCCAGGCAGTCTATCCCAGACAAATTCCTCCTCCCCCTCAAGATGTCTCTAACTCCACCAGTTACCTACCTGGTCTCTTCTCTTCACTCACTTCAGCTCTGTGAAATGTTGTCATGTTTGGATCTCCATCATCTGACTGTTTGTGGGAATCCCACTTAAGGTAGCCCAGCAGGTAAATTCCTCTCCCCAACCCTTCTCATCTTCCCCAGCACAGAAGTCAGATCGGGAGAATACATGGGTTTATTCATATCTGTGATGTGACTGAGGAGACTGCAATGATTACTAGTTATACCATTTTCTTTTACCAGCTTTCAAAAATCATTTAGCTTCCTGTTGTGTTTTAAAGTTGTGAAATGCCATATTGTAAGACCAGAGATTACAGTTAATAGGCGCAAGTAAACACTAAAAAGCAATAATAAAAAGCAAAAGGTGTAAATGTTGATACAATTGAGGTAGAATGGAGTTAAGATACTCCATACTTGATTATAAAAAGTTTGCATTGCAAAACATTCTGGAGAATGATAGAGTCATCCACCATAAAATGTTATAACGTATCATGTGATTTTTGGTGGCACATGAGTTGGGTGTATCTTTTAAAAAAATCATTCAGAGAATGTTAGAGATAACAAGCATGGGGCTGGATGAATACAGCAGGTCAAGCAGCATCATAGGAGCAGGAAAACTTGACGTTTCGGGCCTAAACCCTTCATCAGAAATGGGGGAGGGGAAGAGGGTTCTGAAATAAATAGGGAGAGAGGGGGAGGCGGATAGAGGATGGATAGAGGAGAGGATAGGTGGAGAGGAGGCAGACAAGTCGAAGAGGCGGGGATGGAGTCAGTAAAGGTGAGTGTAGGTAGGGGGGTAGGGAGGAGATAGGTCAGTCCAGGGAGGACGGACAGGTCAAGGGGGCAGGATGATGTTAGTAGATAGGAGATGGGGTGTGGCTTGGGGTGAGAGGAAAAACAGGTTAGGGAGGTGGAGATGAGCTGGGCTGGTTTTGGGATGCGGTTGGGGGAGGGGAGATTTTGAAGCTTGTGAAATCCACATTGATGCCATTGGGCTGCAGGGTTCCCAGGCTGAATATGATTTGCTGTTCCTG